>SNQJ01S0026494.1:130357-163193 GCA_010110895.2 Picea sitchensis | reverse complement strand
TCACATCTCTTCTCAGAGATAAGCTGCCACCATTCTAGCGAGTCTTTCACTCTGTATTTTTACAGTCTCTGTACATTTCTTTCATTAATAGAAATCATGTATTAATGTATATCTGTGTTTATGGTTGCATCTCTGATACATTTATGTTATATTATTGAATATATGCGATATCTCTGTGCATTTCTTTATTATATCTCCAATATCATTTCGTGCCAAAAATAATCCGGATCAATGAGGGTCCTCCTTAGCTGGTGGCACACTAATGACAGACCAGTGAAATAATAGAAAACAAAGGGAAAGAACAAACTACTCAATGGATAATCTACTGCAAGAAGTTCAATACTTAAAATATCATTTCAAGACATTAAACATGTATCAGGAACACAATTACTCCCACAGGTTGCAATAAAAACAAATCTTCACCAAAGCATTAGTTATTTGACAGGTTGCATATCAATAAAAATGAGTTATACAATAGATGAAAGGAAATGAAATGTACGTTGCACAAATGAAAAAACTGTATTCAAGATAAGAATAAAAACACATGAAGATTTGAACGAAACACTTTCATCAAGAGTATGTTCACCAGGTAGAGAACTTTAATCCATGCATAGAACGGGTCCAACCAGTCTGATGTATTGCTATCCTTTCCCAAAAAATCCAACCCTTACAATATCCAAAAGCTAACTATTTAAAAGAGTTGTAGAGGTTCTCGTCCTTACGGGACTGAGACCTAACTTTAGGTATGTAAAACAAATTATTAACGTGACTATGACACTGGAATTAATCAACAAGAGTGATTCTTATCACACACAGAAGACCACTCTTGTCCCTAATCTAATAAAATGATGTAATTAAACGATTAAAAACTACTACTGTCTCTGAGACAGAACTGATGCATGCACTGGAGGAGCTGAGATGGCAGAAAAAGACTTGGAGTGGCATAACAGAGTTATGCATTGAACGATGGCATGCCTGTTAGTTGGAGGCCACTAGAGACAATTGGTTTTATTGGAAGATATCTGCTTGAGGAAGAATGTATCCTTTTGAAGTGTTCTAGTACTGGCTGCATCGAACTGAGACGATCTCCATGTTCTCTGTCTGTGCCAAATATTTCGGTAGTTAAGAACACTTGGCGTCAAACCTGATAGCTGCCGTCTGTACCTATGAATAGCCTCGCTGGAATGGTTGACGACCTAACGATCATGAGGGGAGACGTGGAGGCAAGCATCCAATGAGGAGGCAGGATGAGTGGATGCGAGGGTAGATGGCATGTGAGGACAGATGTCAAAATGTGAGAGGAGGTGTGAATATGATGGAGGTATCGGGAGTATGGAGTTGGCGACATGTAGTGAGGGATACAGGTGTCGAGTTAGGAGAGGGACGAGGGTAGTGAGTGGAATGAGTGGAGGTGACGTGGTGACATGATTTTATTTAGGCATGTGATTGTGGAAGTTGTTGAGGGTGGTTTGGGTCCATACCGCTTTTGGGCCCGCAATCCCTCGCATGATGCCATGTACCCTTCCAACAATACCATGGTTCCAATTGTGAGACCGCTCTAGAAAATTAACGGCCGGGTACTTTACATCCCCGCAATGAAATGTGGCCATCGATTTGATTACAATCTGTGATTCGGGTGATATTTACCTGCTGCAAGGATCGGCGGTTCTTGTTGACTTGAGATCAATGGTCCAGATTCACTTTGGACTTTCAGGCTTCAGGTGTTTTGAATATGAAACATGAAAAATATCCCAGAGGAAAACCTTCGAAGTGAATGATCTGTCGCCATGTGTTATGATCGATGAACGATCCAAATTTTCTTGAGAAATCCGTGTTTCAGGAGTTTCAAATGTTGGGCATGAAAATCTCCCAGAGGGAAATCTCCGAAGTTAATGATCTGCTGCCACATGTCCCCACTAATGGATGGTCCAGATTCACTTCGATTTTTTGGCACTTCAGGCTTGGGAGTTTCAAATGTGAAGCATGAAAATATCCCGGAGGAAAATCTTTGAAGTGAGTGATCCGCCATGTGTGATGACTGATGAGTGCCACGTGCTTCGACACTTCTTCTCTTAGGGTATTCGGCTAGTTTGTCTCTTCGGATATTCAACTATTTTGACTCTTCGGCTCTTAGGCTCTTCGTGACTTCGGCTTTTCATTTCTTTGGTTAGTTCGGCTCTTCGATTCTTCGAGACTTCGACTAGTTTGACTCTTCAGGACTTCGACTCTTTGGCTAGTTTGTCTCTTCGGAACTTCAGGTTATTCTTGATGTTAAACCCCACATGATTATGGAACCTCGAATGGACGAGAGCCTTTGATATGATTGGCTTGTTGGATCTTTACCATTGAAAATTACCCTGTTCGTTTTGACAATCTGGGCCCGAAAATGACCGCCCTGGATTGCTGCATTTGTCCACGGGCGTTTCCTGTGCATATAAAAAGGTTTGGTCGACCTACTCTGAGCTCAATCAATGGAAAAAATGATGACAAGCATTCCAAACTAAATACGACGTGTAATTATCCTTCAAGAATCAATAGAAACATAAATGCGCAAAGACTCAAATAGGAAAGAAACGAATAAGAACCAAACCACTAAAAAATGGTAAACTTACTTAACCCACTAGAAGAGGAAAAATGATGAAGGCATAGGGAAAAGAGAGAGGAGAGGCAGGGGTGCAGGCCTAGGTTACAACAGTTGGGATGGACTGAGTTTTTCCATTTTCTTTTTCCCACTTTGGTTGCTGCCATTGATCTTGTTTTGGATCTTGATCCTGCATTTCTTTGTCCCGGGGGAAGGATTTGACAAAATGTCCATATTCGTGACAAGATTTACATTTGAAGGGGATTTGTTCATAGTCAACTTGTTGGATGTAATACCAACTATCTAGATTCAGTTGTATTGCTTATGGGAGTCATTTTTCCATATCTAATTCCACACAGAGCCTGGCGCATGCTTGTGAACCCTCTCATGGTTCAACATGATCGATACAATTTCCTAGAGTGTTTCCTATGTTTATTATGGTTTCGTCATTCCAACGATGGAGGGGAAGGAAAGGCAGTCTTAACTAGACAGGGATTGCTAAGGGAATTCCATTTTCTGGGCTAAAATAAGGAGTCAACTTATTTATGTACATTCCTCTTGCACCCATGAAGTAAGGTCCGCTTCGGAATATCAGGTCTCTATCTTCATTTTTTTGAGATAGGAAGGCAAAGAATCCCTTACCACAAAAGGCTGCTGACATCTGTCCCTGGATCAACTTGCGCCAGTTCGCTTCCAGCTAGAGGTGCATGGATTTTGGGGATGGGAAGAGTCCGGTAAATTGCCTGATCAGTCCTCTATTTTCTAGTCTAAGAGCAAGGGGCCGCGCTGAGGGAGAGAAAACGGTCACCTTGGGAATTTCAATAGCTTTTTTGACAAATCTCGAGGGGGGTGGCTTGGAGGTTTTTGTGCAAGATGAGATTAAGGCCTGGAAGGCCCGCAGGTCTGAGGACGAGGATCCCAGGGGCAGATCCCCTCCCTCAGAGGGAGCCATTAAGGCTCTGACAACCACGATCGCTAAACCCTAAACACAGAGCCACAACGTTTCTCCAACCCGCGAGTCTTCACAAATTTTTTGAGGGAGCACATAATGTTGACAATGATTGTTCTAGGTATTTGTTTACATTAATTTTTTGAATGTAACATTTTCATTTGTTTCATTTTTTTCATAATATATTTTGTTTATTTATTTACTTATATATACATATCATGGTTATAGTAATTATGTGTAATTTCAAACAATTAGGTAAGTACCAAGTTAAATATATGAATGTATATATTGAGCCTCTTATCGACGAGATACTAAAGTTATGGGATGGCATCACTATGTATGACATCTGTAAACCAATCGAGGAGAAGAAATTTAAATTTCGTGGAATACTTTTATGGACAATTCATGATGCCCCAGGAATAACACATTTTTGTGGTATGTAGCATTCTATTTCTCTTTAATACTATATAATTTTTTAAAGATATCATGTTGTATGTTTAATTTTTAAATAATCTCATTGTATAATTGACATTAATCCATCTATCGCAAGTCTTCAGACAATGGGTAAATTTTTATGTCCAGTTTGTGGTCCTAAGATGAAGTATCGTCATTCCAAAACTTTAGGAAAGGTGGTGTTTGATGAGTATAGGCACCTCCTCCCTAAGAACCGTAGGTATCATACTACTAAAAAACATCTTTTAAATGGGAAAGAAAAGACTGGTTTAAAACCACAAAGAATGACACCTCACCTATGGAGGTTGGAGTATAATAGAAATCTTCAAGGTACGCAATTTCTTTATGTATCGTATATGTAATGTTTTGAATGGTTATTTTAATCATTGAATTTATTTTACCGTATTTGATAATTATTTTTGTGATTTCTTTTATGCTTCATGAAAGCCTCCATCATGGAGGTATTAATAATGGGCTTCCATGAGGAATGAAATTTTATCCCACTCAATTCATGAGGTTTCCCTACTATGAGGAGATAAAAATATCTCATTTGTGTTAATGTTTAAGCCATTATTATAGATGTTTGCATTTCATTAGATAACAATAGCATAATCCAAGATCACTGAGAAATACACAATCACAAGAGACACAACATTTATCCTGGGAAACCCTCTAGGGGAAGAAAACCCAACAAGACACAACATTTATCCTGGAAACCCTCTAGGGAAGAAAACCCAAACAAAACTTCCTTAATATATAGATAGCCAATACAATGCCAAGAGATTCTTTATGCTAATACATAAATTCCTCTCCTAGATAAGCACCACTCTCTCTCCTTTGTTGCAATGCATCTAACTTGTCTCTCAACCGAGTAAGTGAGTTGTGTCTCTAAGTGAGGCACTAGCCTCCTTTATTTATACAAGTTTGTCACATGTGAAGTGTATTCATGGGTTTGCAGAGCCAAAGATGTCAATCTCTTTAAGATTTAATCAGGTAATATTCCCCTTGGTTAAGGAAGATCCTCTCGTGACTCGGCCATACCCTCAAGACCTAAGAAATAATGCATTAGGCCAAGGTCTTTCATTTCAAATTTCGACGCAAGTCTCTTTACATTCAACGATGAGATTTTCTTTCTCTAGTTAAGAATAATTCATCCACATATAGTAGTAAGATTACTCGCTCATTATTCATAATTTTGAAGTAGAGATTTGAGTTAGCTTTACTCTTGGCAAAGCCCAAGCTCGCCAAGAAACTGCCTATATGGCCATACCAAGCTCTGTGAGCTTTCAACTCAGAGTGTCTTTCTTCAATCTCAGACATGAGACTTCTCGCCTTCAACCTCAAATCCTTTGAGGTTGCTCTATATACACTTTCCTCTTTGATGACACCGCTAGGAAAGCCGCTCTTCACGCTCCATATGGTGCAAATTTTCCACTTCATCTTAGTCAAGAGCTATGATGGTTCTAATCGGCGTACCAATTATTGTTAATGTCTCTTCATAGTCAATGAAAAGCCACGAAAGTGACAAATCTGCTTTATACTTCTCAATACTTCCATCGGGTCAAACATGTTTTATTTTAAAGAGCCATAAGGATACCACATCTTTATTCTTCGTTCTCGAAACTATTTCCCATTTCTTTGTTCTTCATTATGGATTGGTATTCTCCAGTCATGGCATCCGCCCCATTTTTTTTCCCTCAATGTATTTCTTCAAAGCATGTAGGCTCCTCTTCTAGGATATCACATCAAAGCCGATAACTAGAGAATGGCTTTGGTCTTTTCACTGCCCTTCGTAGTTCCTTCGAACACTATATTTCTCTCTCCATCTTGAATAAGCTCTCTATCCCAAGATGGCTTTCTTTTATGGAGGATCAGCTATCTCGAGGAGGTTCTTGCACTTCTACTATATCATGGTCTTCTAAGTTCCTCATCAGCGGTTACTTACTTCTACTGGTTCGCAGCCTGGGAACCTCCTCATTGCAAAGATTGGGGATTACAGTTCCTCTTCACATACCTCTTCAAGTCGACATAATTTAGATTTCTGAGCTGCTAGTATCTTTCATCAAAGGTCACATCCTACCATCTCTAATACCGTGATGTTGGACTGGTATATAGATTCCAAGGCCTTGGAGACCTTCATAGTATCCCACAAATATTCCCTTCAAGGGTCTAGCTTGTTTTATTTTTCTTTAAGTATATGTATAAACACCGGACAACCAAATATTTTGAGATGGATTACCTTTGGCTTCTTTTTGGTGAACATCTCTTCCGTCTTGAGCCCAAGTACTATGGGGCAATCGGTTCTATTGTTGCAAAACTCCGCCATTGCTGTTTCTACCATGGGCAATATAGAAGATCTTGATCATGGATCATAGTCTCTTTGCTGCCTTCTAGTATGGTTTGTACTGCTCAGCTTCACACCATTTTGTTGAGGATTATAGGGAGTAGTGAGTTCTCTGTTGATCCCAACATCTTCGTGCGTAGTTCACAAACTCTTTGATATTTTATTCTCTCCATTATCCACTGAGTATCTTAATCTTTCTTTTTAGAAAGGTCTTCTATCAAGTCTTTGAATTCCTGAACTACTTCACTAATGGAGGATGATGGAATTGGGCCACATACATCTCAATGACCGAAGTTCTAGATTCCTTCTTCTCTCGCCTTTGTTGTCTCTCTTCAGAAAACAGTTCTTGATGTTCTTCCCTTGTGCATTATCCATTGCATATGCCTTCATGGTCACCTTTGAGTTCTCGGGTAACTCGTGACCGCTTTGTATATGTATGGTAGTGCCTTGTAGTTGATGAAGCACCTTTCTATGCCAAGATTATTCAATGGCGCGGGTCATGGCAACAGTGACCCTTTAGCTCATGCAAGTCAAACTTCTTCTCTTCTTTCCAATGATGATTGCTTCATTTATGGTCTCTTCTTTAGCACGCTGCCTTATGCAACCTTCACTATATCTTCCTCGTATATTACATGTGATCCGGAGCAAGGTCAACAAAACAAATAATCAAGAATAATATCCCTATGATAATATAAAGGCAATAGCACTAACAATCATCACAATAGCTCTTTTTAGAGCTATCACTTATAATTTATTTGAAGCAAAGATTTAAAGGTAAGGAATACAATATGAAATGAGGCTAACACTCTCATAATGTTGTGACTAAGCATTCTTCCATGGCAACTCCTGAACTAACACACGATGTTTCTCCTAGAGGAGGTGTTATTGTATCGTGAAAGTATTTACCTCTATATGCTTACATTCTATCATGTATAATACTTTACAAGGACTGATATCTCAACTATGGTAATAAATTTGTCATGTGTACCTTTGAATCTTATCAACTTGATTTGATCAAACCTGGAGACTTGTCTTCGTGAATGAGTGCTTTTTTTTCCAAGTCTCCTTCACTCAAGATGACGAAGGATTTCTTCAACCTGTCTTCTATACTAAGACAATACACTATTTTGAAAAAAGGTTAGGTTAGAGACAAGATTTATGATCAACTTTTAATCCTTTTCTAATAATTTGATCATAGCTTCAACATGCAACACTCGACAAGATAATGTCATGACAAATAGATGCATATCGTAATAATCAAATTTAGGTTGCATCATTCCTCTCTAATGTGTTGGATCTTGAGATCCTTCTAGATCTATGGTAAGAGATCCCTTTCTCCTACAAATACTTTTAGGGTTTAATCATTGTTATATGTGAATATGATACCTCCATGGCATTTGCAGTTAGTGGCTCCATTTGGTAGCAATGATAATCATTACTAACCTCTTAAGAAAACTTCAAGGTGGATTACAATTGGTCTTTATGCACGAATCAAAGAATCGGTTCCGAGATCTAACTCCAACTTCTAGGGTTTGCGATAAACCCTACTCTTTTCAAACTTCAATTTTGGAAATTCTAATCCAGGGATAGATGCACTGAGATGAGGCTAGTATGCCGCGTAGTCTGAATTTTGAAAATCCAACTTTTTACCCCCCTCAAACTTGAACAGCAAATTTATGGACTGGTGCTTCCAGTTTTCTAGTACTTCCGTAATTTCGGGTACTCTAAGACTTCTCTAGTATTTTGCATTTCTGGTTTTCTCGCACTTTGTGAAACTAGGGCTCTCATCTTTCTTCCGAGAGATCTAGCCAATCAAAAGGTGCCAATGATGCCAATTTGATCCTTTAGGGGAGAGCCAACTTTCTAGATAGTTTTAGGGTTAAAAAGCTTCACTTTTGAAAAAACCTAATTTGTAGGTACAACAACAATGACGCTTTTCTTGAGAAAGATGCTTCAGCTTTGCTCATACCATGTTAATGTTTAAGCCATTATTTATAGATTTTCATTTCATTAGATAACAATACATAATCCAAGATCACTGAAATACACAATCACAAGAGACACAACATTTATCTTGGGAAAGTTCCTCTAGTGGGAAGAAAACTCAATAAAAATTCCTTAATATAGATAGCCAAATACAATGCCAAGAGATCTCTTATGCTAATACATAAATTCCTCTCCTATATATACGCCACTCTCCTTTGGCTTCCACTGCATCATAACTTGTCTCAAACTGAGCAAGTGAGTTGTGTCTATGTGAGGCACTAGCCCTCCTTATTTATATAAGTCCGGCACGTAGCAAGTTCTCTGTTGCATGGCCAGCCTCTAAACCAGGGTAAACTCACTCTTTATTATATCGGTCTCTTTAATAATCAGCCGGGCCGATTTCTTATTCTTCCTATTATAAATGTCCCGCGTAATTTTGGCTTGGAATCACTAACTACCACGGTTTTGTGGATGTGCCCATGTTTATTGAGATATTAAGTGCATCCAAGATTCATTCAACACATGAAGATCATCATACATTCAAAATATAGAAGCACAAGCAAAGATCTGATCCTTTTATTATAAGCAATGTAGGATCAATACAATAGATGGCCGATCTGGCATAAACCTCAGATGGCTGTACAAACAATAGATATGAGCTGCTACAAAATGCCCCCGTCGATACAAAATAAGCCTCTAAAGGCTGAATAAGTAATGAATATCATTATCAAGCAGATCTGAATGTCAAACCCTTTAACCAGAGAGTGCCATGTTCCAAGTGGAGACAAAATCCCTCTATAATTCGACCCTGATGGAAGAGTGCTCCAAATGATCCCAAACTCGATCAAGTAATAGATCAGGGCAGTGAGATCCTCCTCTTGAAGTTTCAAGCCCAACGTACAAGGAAAACCTCTCCAACTGCGAAATATTCTAAGAGAGTTGTGCCCTCCTGAATAGCTAAATCGAACCCTCCTCAATGGTATGGTGCGCCCTCGCTGGAAATTCCCCAATAATACGGCCTACTGTCTGCTGAAGCTCTAGAATGAGATATGCTGAGAATAGAATGGTGTGGAGGAATATTTCATCCTCGAGACCAAGCTATGGAACAAGGTGAGTGGGTATTTCACCACTGAGTTTCCCACTAAGGTTTGTACAACAAACCCCCAACTGAATGCTCAAGAGCACTAGCAAGAAATATACCCAAAGTCAGAATAAATAATAGGTGCGCCCCAACCTCTTACTTATATTTTTTCCTTCTGATTCTCTGTTGAGTTAGGTTACTCCCATGGTTAACTTCTATTCTTTTGTTGAGTTATCTTTTACTCCCTTTATCCTTTTTCTTTCTCAAGTAAACTTAAAAATATAACTTTAGTCTAGTTGACCTTCCCCCTCATTGTGAGACTATGACCTAGTGGGGGTGCCCAGGCCACTGAGCCTCCTCATCACCTCTCTAAGAGGTGGGGGACATTACAGTCTCCCCTGCTTGAAATTGCTTGTCCTCAAGCAATTCCAAACATGCTTCTCTGACCACGTGCTCCTTTTCCCAAGTGGCGTCCTCAATGGGTAAATCCTTCCACCTGATCAGGTACTCCTTGATGCTTCGGTTTCTGAGCCTCTTCTCTCGAACTTCCAATATCTCTTCTGGAATTAGAATAAGCTGTCCCTCTTCGTCCATGGGGGGTAATACCTCAATAGGTTTGATGTGTTGGCCAAGGGATTTCTTAATATAGGAGACATGGAAGATGTTGTGTATTCTGCTGCCTTGCGGAAGCTCCAACTCATAAGATACGGCCCCTATCTTTCTGCTGACCCTATAGGGTCCAAAGAAATGTGGCTACAGTTTCTCTACTCCGCTTATTTTAATGGAAGCCTGCATGTATGGTTGCAGTCTCAGATAGACTAAGTCGCCAACCTCAAAAGTACGATCAACTCAGTGCTTGTCTGCTTGGACCTTCTGTTGGTTTTGTGCCCTCTGTAGATGATCCTTCAGTTCCCTGAGAATTTCTTGGATCTACTCGATCCAATCCTGTACCATAGGTGCCCTGCTGTCACCAAATGCAGTCTCCAAAAACGATAAAGGATCATAGCTATACAAGGCTCGGAATGGTGACATGCCAATGGACATATGCTGGGTGGTGTTGTAGCAGTACTCTCCCAGATGCAACCATCTGGTCCATGCTTTTTGTTTCCCTGCCACATAGTTTCTGAGGTATCCCTCCACCCATTTGTTGACTATATCTGTTTGAGGGTGATAGCTGGTGCTAGGGGTCAAGGCCGTACCAACCAACCTGAATAACTCCTGCCAGAAAGTACTCATAAACCTGCTATCTCTATCGCTGACAATGGTCTTGGGTAGGCCGTGTAACCTGAAAATCTCCCTGAAGAATAGTTTAGCCACTTGTGCTGCACTGAAGTCGGTAGCTATGGCGAAGAAATGTGAAAACTTTGTTAACCTGTCCACCACTACAAATATAAAGTCCTTCCCTTGCGTCTTTGGCAGTCCAGTGATGAAATCCATGGATATGCTTTCCCACTTGTGCTCTGGAATGGGCAAGGGTTGTAATAGTCCTGCTGGGTGCGTGTGCTCATCCTTGTTTGCCTGACATGTAGTACACTCTTTGATGTGCTTAATCACATCCTCCTTGAGACCCTTCCAAGAGAACCTTTCTGTCACCTGCCTGTATGTCTTGTTGATCCCTTGATGTCCTGCCATTGGTGAGTCATGGCACGCCTGTAATACTTTATCCTTGAAGGTCGATCCAGGAACCAAGAAGATTCGGTCTTTGTAGTAGATGAGGTCATTTATAACCTTGAAATATTCATCTTGTACCTGTCCGTCTAGTAGTTGGCACACAAACTGATCCTCTACATACTCCATCACCAGATGGTCTTTCCAGTCAACTGTTACCCCTGTTATGGCAAGAATGGATGGCCTCCTGGATAAGGCATCAACCACCACATTGTTCTTCCCCTTGACAAACTCAATGTCAAAGTCGTAGGCCTGTATTATGCTTACCCATTTTTGTTTCCTCTCGTTCAAGTCCTTCTGTTCCAATAGATATTTGAGACTGTTATGATCTGACTTGACCACAAACCTGGCACCAACCAAGTATTGCCGAAATTTGGTTAGTGCATGCATGATAGCCAACATTTCTTTGTCATAAATGTTGTAGAGTAGTTCGGGACCCCTGAGCTTCTGACTCTCATAGGCAAGAGGGTGCCTCCTTTGCATCAGTACGGCCCCTATTCCTTCCCCGGAGGCATCACACTCCAAGGTAAAATGAAGACTGAAATCTGGAAGGGCTAAGACTGGGCACGTACTCATCACTTATTTCATATTGTCCATCGTTGTTTGAGCCTCCTCGTCCCACTTGAAGGCTCCTTTCTTAGTCAAATCGGTTAAAGGTGCACACAACTGAGAAAATCCTTTGACAAATTTCCTGTAATACGTGCACATACCCAGAAATCCTCTCAATTCGGTGAGTGTCTTAGGAGTAGGCCATCCCATGATGGCTTGTATTTTCTCCTGATGTACCTGTACTGCCTTTGCCCCGATGATGTGTCCTAAATAGAGGACCTCTGTCATTCCAAACTCACATTTGGACTCCTTAGCATACAATGATTATTCCTCCATGATTGACAAAATTTGATCCACATGCCTGAGATGCTCCTCCCACGTCTTGCTGTAGATAAGCAAGTCATCAAAAAATACCAACAGGTACTTCCTTAGCTACTTGTTGAACACATGGTTCATACATGATTGGAATGTAGCAGGGGCATTGGTTAAACCAAAGGGCATCACCAAAAACTCATAATGGCCGTAGTGACATCTAAAAGCTATTTTTGAGATGTCTTCCTCCCTCATCTTGATATGATGATAACCTGAGCGAAGATCAATCTTCGTGAAGTAGATGGCCCCATGAAGTTCGTCCAACAGTTCATCAATCCTGGGTATCGGGTACCTATTTTTTATGGTCTTTTTGTTCAAATCCCTGAAGTCAATACACATTCTCATAGTGCCATCTTTCTTCTTCACCAGCACTACTGAAGAAGCAAAAGGGCTGCTGCTGGGCCTGATGTGCCCCATGTCCATAAGTTCCTTGATGGACTTCTCTATCTCATATTTGTACTTCTTGGGGTGTCTGTATGGTGTGGTGATAACTGGTTTGGCCCCTTCCTCTAGCTCAATAATGTGCTCAAACCCCCTATCTGGTGGTACCCCTGGAGGAATAGGCCCAAACACTTTGTGGTGCCTGTCAAGGATTTCTTTGATCTCTGGAGTGTAGTGAACCTTTCCCTGTTCATCCATACGTGTCATAGTCCTGCATTCTGCTGCGTATGCTATCTCGTCCCTCCGGAAGATGGCCTCCATCCTCTTGGCCGTGACTACTTTTGCAACATTCCCTGTCATGCCCCTCAACACTACCTTTCGTCCGCCTTCCTCTGTGAATGACATTTCCATCGTTTTGTAGTTGGTGGTGATAGGCCCCAATGTGCTAAGCCACTGAACCCATAGGATGATGTTGGTGTCTGGAAGGTCCATGACATAGACGTCCTGTATCAGCTCGTGCCTACCCAAGGTAAGTTTCATGCCCGAAATATATCTGTCACAGGGCATAGTTCTTCCTCCTGCGACCTCCACTTTGAATCCTTCAAATTCTACTGTGGGTATGTGCCTCCTCTTCAATAATGCTGCATCAATGAAGTTGTGGGAAGATCCTCCATCAATCAAGACCGAAACTCTTTGACCCTACAAGACCCCCCTTATTCAGATGGTGTTATACTTGGGTACCCCACTGATAGATGCCAAGGTGGCCATACTATCCTATCCCATGATCTTCTCCTCCTCTACTACCTCAGTGGTTTCTGCCTCCATGTTCTGTATCTAGCCAATCTCATCTTCCTCTTCGTTGTCTGAAGTGACCTCAATGTAGTGCACCTGACCACGTCCCATGCACTTGTGTGATGGGTTCCATGGTTCCTTGCATGTGAAGCAGAGTTGTTTCCTCCTCAGTTCTCTCCTAGTGTTGTCATCTATTCTGCCACGGCCTTTGTCAAAACCCTTAGGGTCACGTCCCCCCTGGTTTATTGGAGGCCTTTGATCTCTTCCACCATTGTTGAGAGGTGGTCTGGGTATGAATTTAGGTTTAGCGGCTGGACCCAAATCCCTCGTCTTCCAAATGACCTCTTGTAGGTTGGTAGGCTTGAAGGCCTTTACCCAACCCTTCAAATGTTCCATCAACCCTTCTGTGAAAACCATCATGAGCCTGGTCGGGGACATATCTTGCACCATCACTGCCAACCTCTGAAATTCATCAATGTATGATTCAACCGTACCTGTTTGCTTGAGTTGGGTGAGCTCCTGGAAATGTAACTCAGGATCTCCTTGATCAAATCTATCTATGAGCCTCTGAGTGAATTCTGTATAGGACACAATCTTATTGTGGCCGAGTGTGGTGAGTCCGTGATACCACCAGTCATGAGCCTTGACATCCAAGTACATAGTGGAAAACTTGATGGCCTCCATCTCCCTCATGGGGTTGAGCTGTAAGTAGGTATCCAACTTTTGTACCCAACACTGTGTTGTCATCTTGGCCGTACCGTCGAAGTATGGAATTTCTATCTTTCCTGCTCTACATTTAAACTCAAAACTACCCATGTGGTTTGTCCTAGGTTGATTTCTAAACCTAAGTTGACAATACTGATCTAGGGACATCTGTCTTTGGACCTTCATATCCAAACTGTAGTATTCTTTGGTACTCCTTGCCATTTGTTCCACAAATTCTTCTACCTGTTCCTGCTGCCCTGGCTCATCTGTGAATGTGGCCATGTAGGGTCTAGGGTTAGCTCTTCTACCTGAATGTCGACCAAGCTGATCATCTGTGAACGTAGGTATGTATCATCTCTGGTTGACCCTGCTACCCATCTGACCCTGGCCTGTGTCTCCGTCCAGACTTCCTTCGGATCTAACTAATTTCTCCGGATTATATCTGATCTCCTCATGGATCTCCCCGGATCCACCAGCCTCCTTATTCCTGTACATATCAGGGTTCTTCCCTTGATGGGACACTTGCATCAAAAGTTCATTTAGCTTGGATTGATTCTTGTTCATTATCTGCAGGTTCTCGTCAACCCTCTTCAAAGTTTCATAGAGTTTGACCTGTCCACTTCTGCTGGTTTCATGGTACTCGCCCAAGTGTTGGACCAATGTTCTTTCTGTGCAGTTGATAGATTGCTGGAACTTATCAAACTCGACTGCTATGAGAGCCAAGCCTAAAGGCTCATGGTCATCCCCCGACCCTTCCATTTCGGCCTCTGTTTTACTGCTCGATTTCTTCTTTCGACCCATACAAATACTACTGTACCTCTGCATGCGCCTATCCCTCCACACGTTTGGAGGATCAAAGCTTTGATACCATTGTAATGATCCCAAGCCAAATTTTGGCTTGGAATCACTAACTACCACGGTTTTGTGGATGTGCCCATGTTTATTGAGATATTAAGTGCATCCAAGATTCATTCAACACATGAAGATCATCATACATTCAAAATATAGAAGCACAAGCAAAGATATGATCCTTTTATTATAAGCAATGTAGGATCAATACAATAGATGGCCGATCTGGCATAAACCTCAGATGGCCGTACAAACAATAGATATGAGCTTCTACAAAATTCTCCCGTTGATACAAAAGAAGCCTCTAAAGGCTGAATAAGTAATGAATACCATTATCAAGCAGATCTGAATGTCAAACCCTTCAACCAGAGAGTGCCATGTTCCAAGTGGAGACAAAAGCCCTCTATAATTCGACCCTGATGGAAGAGTGATCCAAATGACCCCAAACTTGATCAAGTAACAGATCAGGGTAGTGAGATCCTCCTCCTGAAGTTTCAAGCCCAACGTACAAGGCAAACCTCTCCAACTGTGAAATCTTCTAAGAGAGTTGTGCCCTCCTGAATAGCTAAATCGAACCCTCCTCAATGGTATGGCTCCCAAGATGAATTTTGTCTTGGAATCACTAACTACCACGGTTTTGTGGATGTGTTGGTGTTTATTGAGCTATTAAGTGCATCCAAGATTAATTCAACACATGAAGATCATCATACATTCAAAATATAGAAGCACAAGCAAAGATCTGATCCTTTTATTATAATTAATGTAGGATCAATACAATAGATGGCTGATCTGGCATAAACCTTAGATGGCCATACAAACAATAGATATGAGTTGCTACAAAATGCTCCCGTCAATACAAAAGAAGCCTCTAAAGGCTGAATAAGTAATGAATACCATTATCAAGCAGATCTGAATGTCAAACCCTTCAACCAGAGAGTGCCATGTTCCAAGTGGAGGCAGAAGCCCTCTATAATTCGGCCCTGATGGAAGAGTGCTCCAAATGAGCCCAAACTCGATCAAGTAAAAGATCAAGGCAGTGAGATCCTCCTCCTGAAGTTTCAAGCCCAACGTACAAGGAAAACCTCTCCAACTACAAAATCTTCTAAGAGAGTTGCGCCCTCCTGAATAGCTAAATCGAACCCTCCTCAATGGTATGGTGTGCCCTCGCTGGAAATTCCCCAATAATACAGCCTACTGTCTGCTGAAGCTCTAGAACGAGATATGCTAAGAATAGAATGGTGTGGAGGAATATTTCATCCTCGAGACCAAGCTGTGGAACAAGGTGAGTGGGTATTTCACCACTGAGTTGCCCACTAGGGTTTGTACGACAAACCCCCAACTGAATTCTCAAGAGCACTAGCAAGAAATATACCCAAAGTCAAAATAAATAATAGGTGCGCCCCAACCTCTTACTTATACTTTTTCCTTCTGATTCTCTGTTGAGTTAGGTTACTCCCATGGTTAACTTCTATTCTTCTGTTGAGTTATCTTTTACCTTTTACTCCCTTTATCCTTTTTCTTTCTCAAGTCAACTTAAAAGTATAACTTTAGTCTAGTTGACCTTCCCCCTCAGTGTGAGACTATGACCTAGTGGGGGTGCCCAGGCCACTGAGCCTCCTCATCACCTCTCAAAGAGGTGGGGGACATTACAAATTGTCTTTTGACCAATCCGCAAAAGGGGATTTGGTCCTATTACAATAACCGACATGATCAATCCAAAATGGGGATTGATCCTATGAATAATATATCAACAATAATAAAAATACTCTTTGTAGTTACATTATTTCAACAATTTGTTTGATACAATGCATATCGGGAAGAATGTGACAGAAACATTATGGAAAATCATAGATGGTAGGAGGGATAAAGAAAAAGTTGTCAAAATTTGTACTCACATTCAGGAAGCCAATCATGCAATGCGAAGTGTGATCCGATCAAATAGATATGGAATAGACCAAAATAACCTTCCATGGTTATTAACAGAGCAACAAAGCAATGATGTAAAATAGGTCATTCAAAGAATCAAATTTCCCATGGGTTTTGCTTCAAACATAAATAATATCTTAACGAAGAAAGGTGAATTTGGTGGGGTAAAAACACATGATTGACATACCTTCATTAAGTTAATACACACACACACACACACACACACACACACACACACACATATATATATATTGGCCTTATACATCTTTTAAGTTTTTTATTTTTTTTTGTCTACTTTGGTCGAAACAAATAACAATTCATTTTTTTTGTTATAGTATGTTCTACTGCTATTTCTCAAGGTAAGTAGTTGTGATTTATATGCAAAATGTTCTTTCAATTTGTTGTTGTACTTAATGACATGTGTTTTACTTGTAATGTAATATATTATATTATGTTATGTTGAAACATGTTATTTTCTTGTGTCTTGATCTCATGTAGATGGTTGTCAATGAAAGAAATCCATGAAGATTATATAAAGTATTGGAAGAGAGAAATTCCTCGGCTAATGTGTGAAATGAAAAAGTATATACCTCCAACATTTTTCAGTGCACAAGAACACTACCTAATACACCAAGTTGAGAAGATTGAAATTTGTGGACCTGTACACACACGGTTAATGTGGATGGTGGAGAGGCACTTGAAATCATTGAAGGATTTGGTTAGACAAAGAGCACGTCCCGAGGGTTCTATGGTGGAGGGATATATGGTATATCGATCCATGGTGTATATTAGTCAATATCTTCCTAAATTAGCGGCACCAACTATGCATGCAGTGGATCACATTTGGGATGTGAACTCCATCAAAAAAATTGAAGATCAGGAGCACATGTTGGGGAAAGGTAGAATGAAAAAAATGAGAGGTAATATATTAATAATTGTGGAGATCTATATTAATACATATAAATTTCATTTTTTGTGTATATGATCATACTCATTAATATATTAATATTTGTTATTTCATAAATTATTAATATTTACCATGGACATTATAACTAATACTTAATATTGGTGAATTAGGATTTTTTGATTCAGTTGCTCAAGATTGGGATGCACTGCATTTATACATTGCAAACAATCTTGAATGGATGAATGTATGTATTGAAATATGTAAACAACATCATGGCGGTAGGTTATCATGGCAACGACTGTCTGAATTGGTTAGAGAATCTCGTCGTAACAAAGATGCCAATGTTACGCAAAAGGAAATTGATTTAGCATATGGTTTGAAAGATGGTCAGGCAAGCAAATTCACCCATGTTATTCAATTATTTTATATTATATTAATTTGATTACATATGTACTTATATCTTTTTCAGATACATTCCAAGTTATATAAATATGTTAATTTATTAATTGACAATGTATCTTTTACATATATGGCATATTGCAGTTGAAACACCACAAGGCTATGTGGTGCAATCGTCATAAATTTCGCATCAAACAGTTGGATGAAACCAGGAAAACTTTTGATAGTGGGATAACTGTAGTATTCCAAGTCACTAATGTTTCCTCTAGGAGTGGAAGACATCCACGAGATTCTGAAAATATATACTATGGGTATTTGAATGACATAATTGAGTGTGACTTTAATTCCTTCAATTTAGTTCTGTTCGACGTCAAATGGTATAGGTTACGAATGCATGAATGCGATGAGGAATGAACTATTATTCAACATGCCAATGGATTTCTGATGATTAAAACAACAATGTTTGAAAGAGGACATGATCACTATGTTTTTCCAAGCCAATGTGAATATGTATTTTACTCAAATGTTCCAGGTGAGAGGGATTGGTCATTTGTTCTTAGATATGATCCAAGAGGAAGGCCAGTTAAGTATACTCATGTACAAGAAGAAGATGATATTGAAGAAGAAGATGATTTTCCAGATCAGACAGAGTCGAAATATCATGCATGGTCGACAAACGAAGAAGACAAAGAAGATCATGATCTAGGCATAGGAGACAATGCAGTTCTTGATGATGATGCGGATGAAAATATGATCGAAAATGACATTGATGACGATGATGATATCGTTAATCCTTTCAACACCGTTTCTGAATCAAATGATGATACATATGCCGACTTCGTTGAAGAAGAAGATACAGAATAAGGATGATTATACAGATGTTGAGTTGGATCAAGTACATGACTATTTATTTTAATTTGTATGAATTATTCTCTTAAAATAATTTACTTATGTCATGGGTTAATTACATGTTTTTAAGTTTTATGCGACGTTTTTATATCCTCTGTTACACGTTGTTTAATTATTATGTGAAACCTGAAAAATAGTCACCAATATACTAAAGTACGTGGTAAACTAACAATATCATTTACAAACACATAATTTCATTTACCTTCAGTAATTTTTGTTTTTGTAGTTTCTATGCATGAATATTACTAGGTTGCTTTCGATTATTTTCTATTTTATAGATTGGTTATTGGGGAATTGAGAGTGATGTGAGGGGGAAGGGAGGGGCCATATGAGCTTCCACCTTCACGTGGTTGGCCTTGTTCAATAGAGGATAAATTATTCTTTAAACCAAGATAATGTCATTCATTTTTATACCATCATGATCGTAGATGCCATCATTGTTGTCATAGTATTGCATCAACGAAGTTTCGATGAACGTGTTTTCCATTTATATAGAATCTTTGTTGAAACTGTTTGAAAACATGGGACTTTGGCCCATGATTTATTTGGCAAGAAGAACATGCATTTCCAAATGATTGAAATATGACTCACACACACACTTTATATATCCGATCTCGACCTCGTTTCGTTTGAACCATATCATTGTGATAAAAATCCCCTCTTTTTCATTCATTGTTTAATCAACAACATAAAAATACGCCCTTGCAGTACTAGATGCAAGAATGTGTGTACTATCGAATGAATTTTAAAAGTAACAACGAAAAGACATTGTATTAGGACTAGAAATGGGAAATAATGACCTATGAATGGGGCCAACGTTGAATTTTTTTCAAATTGTTTATGTATGCACTGAAATTTGACATGGATAGACTATTCACATGCCTTAACGATATGGGAGGGTTTCTAGACTCAAATTTGACTCACACACCCACTTGTTTCCATCATCAATTCATCATGTAAACCATAAACCCTATTTTTCTTTCAAAGTACACAAATTGGTTGACACAAGTTTTAAGTTTGCATCAACCTTTCTTCATTTTTCTTTAAGGTTCTACAATAATGTATATACAATGTACGCATGTCATAGTTTTGATGAAAAATCCCTCTTTTTCATTCATTGTTTAATCAACACCATAAAAATATTCCCTTGTGGTACTAGATGCGGGACCATGTGTACTGCTGAACGAATTTTAAAAGGAACAACAAAAAGACACAGTACTAGGACTATACATGGGCAACAATGACCTGTGAATGGGGTCAACGTTGAATTTTTTTGAAATTGTTTCTGTATGCACTGAAATTTGACATGGATAGACTATTCACATGCCTTAACGATATGAGATGGTTTCTGGACTCAAATTTGACTCACACACCCACTTGTTTCCATCATCAATTCATCATGTAAATCATAAACCCTATTTTTCTTTCAAAGTACACAAATTGGTTGAAACAAGAGAATCTCATTCATTTTTATACCATCATGATCGTAGATAGACTATTCACACACCTTAATGATATGGGAGGGTTTATGGACTCAAATTTGACTCACACACCCACTTGTTTCCATCATTAATTTGACTCCCAAAGACAAATGTTATGGTCTAATTTTCCCAAACTATGCCCTAATTTTCCCAAACTATGAATGGGTTAGGACTAGAGTCAAGCTCAACATGAGGGTCTTCTTTCCCCGCTATTTCTTCCAAGCCCATTCCCTTGGATTTGGTTTCTCTAGAATATAGTAGCTAGGGACAATGGGGAATCTCGTTAATGATCCATTCATGCATGTCACTAATTAGATGACGAGGAATCTAGTTGCCTTAAGATAGTCATAGTTAATCCCGTCATTTATCCGCGCTTGGTTGAATTTCTTCACTTTGGCATGCAGAGAATTGGGAATAAATCACATTGCATCTTTAGAAGGTTTATGGGTTATGGGTTAATGATTTAGAAGGTTAGGGGGTGTAGATTCAAGGTCTAGGTTAGGTTATTATTAACACATTAACCCCTATCATATAATATAGAATATAATAATTATTAAATATACATATTAATTATTAAATATATATAATTATAATATATATTAATTATATATAATAATCCAAACCAAAAACAAAAAATTACATTTCAAACCTGCGCGTGCGTGAGGAGAGAAAACCACGAGGAGACCACACAAGGAGATAAGATGAGGAGATCCGAGGAGAGAAGAAGAAGAGAGCCAAGGAGATCCAAGGAGAGATGAGAAGAGCACGCTGCAAGGAGAGCACACCACGAGTACCTTCCCAAACCCTGAGATCTGAACGAGGGAATGCCGAAGAAGGAAATCTAGGGCACGACGCCGGAGGAGACATAAGTCACAGAGGGTGGAGGAGATCGAGCTAGAGGTAACACTGTGAGCACACTTGAGAATGGTGATTGGATGTTACCATCATTCACTTTTCATTATTGTCCAAATTGATTTGGAAAACCTTCACATTGTAAATAAATCCAATGAATCGAGTTGATGATGTTTGATCACCTGTGTTTGGGAGGGTGGTTGTTAGCATGCATAATGGCTAGGCACAATGAGAATTATTCCATCATGTTAGTGCATTTAGGAAGGATCTACTTCACCAAGACTCTCAACCCCCTTAAGCATTCCATTTTGATCAATCTGAAGAAGGCCATCATGCCTTCCTTCCTGTTGTTCCTGAGATTGATTCTAGACTCGAAGAATAATGTGAGGCATCAAATATTAAATGAAATGTTTTTTTTTAATGATTTCTTCTACTTTCAATTTTATAAGATGCAACTTCAAATGAAATTTATGATAAGAAAATGTAGAGGCAATATCTCTTTCTTTGGGTCGTAATTTTAATTTTGATGTGGGGTTGAAATGATTCACAAAAATGTTAAAATAAAGTAAGGTATCAATTACAGATAAATATTACCTCATTCGCAGTAGAAGAAAAGTAGAATATATGTATTTGACAGATGATTAAAAATTCATAAACTCACACATATTATAGATCTTGTTTTACTCACAGAAAGAACAGAGGAAAAACTATAACTAAACGAACTTCCGATGTATTGAGATCACAGTAGATATATTACTAAATTGTAATCTTTCAATCTTCAAGAGCCACATAAAGAAGCTATCATGAGAGGGAAATGGAAATACAAGGAAAGCACATAACTCAAAGAAATGAGACTTAGAATCTCTGTCTTCTCTTTGTATTGATATTCAATAAGTTCTCTTTTTTTACATTCGGCAAGAAGAATCCTAGAATAGATCTATGATCTGTTTATTTATACAAAAATGTCTTAACTAAAAGTAGTTAGACATTCCACATTTTTCGCTCTAACTATGGAATAGAATCAAAACTGAACAACAAAATTCAGATTTTACTGAGATATGCTTGATCTGGTGTCACTTCATTAGTTCCTTTATTTGCTCATGGATGCGCTTGATTTTCTCTGTTCATTGAAATGAACACACATTTCCATTAATGCTACAACAAATCTGGACGGTTCAACATTCTCATCCAATTCGAATGAAAATACCTTTTTATGCACTAATGGTAACTTTTCCCGAATCTTGATGATCGCCTCAACTGTAGCTTGGTGTTGCAAATTTGGTTTTACCAACATATCATTTATCTTTTGCAAATAAAACTGATTTATCTCTTGGATGGTATTTTGTATACTTTCCTTATTCTTATTTTAATTTTCTTTATTCTTTTTAATCTCAATCTGGCCCAGTGTATGAAGGATAACACTACTATTGAAATCAACCAATTCCAACTCTACAACAGAAAGGGTGTTGAGACAAGTTTCTTTTGCTTCTCTAGCCATCTTCTTACTTTCTTCAAGGTTTGTCTCCCAAGCTTTTAAAGCCATTTCCCCTTTTACCTGCTCATACTGTGAAAAAGGGGCAAGCCCATGAATATTGATTTTCTGTCTCCATACCATAAATTTCTAGAACTTTGATTTGGCTACACAGGCTTCCTTTTCTTTCTCATGAATATTCTCCATGGAATTATTCATCATTTGATAATATTTCTGAATGATATCCATACTTTGATATAAATCCCACTGGAAAATTTCTAGCTTTTCATTAATCTCAGATGATTTCCTTTTAAATGAAACATTATATATTCTTGTGTTCTCCAGTAAATCTATTTGGTTATGCAATTGTCCTATTGCACTGTCTCGTTGAAAAAGCATAGAGTTGCTTGCATGTAAATTTTGGACACTCACTTCCAGTTCATCCTGCAACTGCTTCATCTATTGTGGATAAACCAGTCTGGTTTTCTCCATGTCGAAATTCATTTTTCTTTTGGTAGTCTATTCTATGTGTTGCATATCATTTTGAAAATGTTCAACCATGAGACACTTATGTTACAGTTTTTTTTGTAAGAAGATCCACTGACCATTGGTTGGTCGTGGAAAAGGATCCTAATGAATCTGCAACCCCTTTGGCAAAGTCAGGGTCATTTTGTCCCTGTCCATCATATATCATTTTGTGTGTCTTAATAATCACTCCCTCCTTCTATTGAGATTCTCTTCTAATGATGGATTTTCTTTTATTATTGAAAAATAAACTTGATGGAGGAATCTCTTTAGGCATAATAGGTGTGGGGTCATCTATATGAATAACCTCTGAACTGGGAACTTCAAAACTTGTTTCTATAGGAGTTAATGATGGAATGGGGGAAGTGAGTGCAATGGATTTTTCTAGACTCATGACACTTTGGATAAAAATAGCAGTAGTTGGTGATGAAAGGGGAAAAGCATGTCCATTCATCATGAAAGCTTCAAAGGACACTAATAAATTCTGATCATGATTACCTAGTATTGATGTCTTCACCTCTTTAGATAATACATCTGTATTCTTCACTACTTTTGTAACTTTGTCCTTAGTCAAGCTTTGGTGGGGCTCAATAGTTCTTGTTTCCTATGAGGATGAAATAAGATTTGCTTCTCCCTACAAAATATTTGGCAAATTGTTCCTTCTGTGATTCTGAAAGTTGAGGAAGCCAGCCTGTTGATCTGAAGGTATATTTTTTAATCTATTTTCCACTTCATCATAATATCTAACTCCCCTGAAAACATCGTCATAGAGGGAATCTTCATGTATGTATCTTTTCATATTGAACCGGGATAAATTATTTTCAACTACCCTATGAGGATCATGCCTTTTGTATTCGATATAGACCAATTTGACATCTTCCAAAGATGAAGCCTCAACTTTTGTATGACCAAAATCATATAATGTGAACATGCCAACTTGTATGGGAAAAGTTGGCCACACCTTTTTTTGTGCTTCTTTCAAATCTTTGGTAATTCCTCCTACCACTATCTAATAAGCCACTTCTCTGCACACCAGTCTATCAGCTAAGAATTTTGGAATGGCATGGGGTGAGACAAGGCAACCAAATACTCTGATGTAGGAGAAATTTTCTTCAATATACCAATCTGCAATTGTGCCCAAATTTCCCATAATCTATTCTGAGATTCTTGGAGGATGGTGTCCGTAGATAGCCACATGAATGGGTATCACTACATTGTGACAAAGTTCATAAAATAAATCTTTGGAATTTTCCTCCCATAGCTTTGAGTGGTAAAAATGTATGGGCTCAGAACTAGTTTGGGTCAAACTCCAGTTCATGAGCAGAAAAGGAGTCATAAAACAAATTGTGTCCATGATGTATGCAAACATGTAAAAGGGAGAATGTTGTACTCTAGATTTCAACGTGTTATAGTCGACAACCTCCTTGGCTAGGTTATTTGATAAAAAAAATTCCCAATTAAAAGTATAAGCCTCAACAACTTCATTGATTATGGAAACCCATTCCACTATAAAATGTGCATGATTTTTCCTATCGAATAATTGACAGAGCATCATGGAGATGTAAAAAATGTGAGCATCCAAAGATGTTTTGGAATATATGCCATGCACATCAATTTTGAATTTGGAGGTATTACCCCACCAGGCTTTGATTATATCATGGCTGGTTCTACCATACTAAGTGCATTCCCTCCTTTCGAAATCCAATATAAATGTTGAATTATAAGTATATTTAGGTTCAAAGAATAATTTATACATTACTTGTATACATTCTGGTCGAAAGGAGACAACAAAGGTCTTCTGGTGACTGAATATGCTTCTGGTTGGGATGTCTATATGGTCTAAGGCCCAACTTATCATGTCATTATAAGGAATTATCCTTGGCCGAGCAACAACCTTTTGTAATTCGGACTGAGCCACTAGCCTAAGCTTAGTTGAGAATGGTTCATCCTCTTCTTCGACTGAATCATCAGGACACAGAATAATTTCGTGCTCCAAGATGTCGTACACTTGTTTCCAAGTTTTGATAGCATTCGTGATTCAAGCAGTAGTGTCTAAGAGAATATCAATATTTGGGTTAGAATCCTTAGTAGACTTTCTTTCTTTGCACGACGCTATGAAGTTAACACTCTTGTGAGAAGAAAAAACATGTAAGATCTCAACACTAGATGTGAAACATTCGATTGCAAATGACGGAATGGTTTGAAGTTCTAAATTACCTTTATTCATAAAATATAAAAGTCTATTAATTTTCACATTAATATACTGACAAAGTAATTATTAAGAAAAATATATGGAATTTATTACCTGACAATCGCAATATTATCAAAATATTTAACTTCAACCAACTGTAAATGCAATTAAACTTTGGCGGTTCGACATTCAGGGGTTTTGAATGAAGAACAACGAAAATCTCCAGAAGTGCGAATTCGTGGAGTGATTAATTGGTAGTTAATTATGATTAATTAAACTTGTTTAATGTTTTATTAGTTTTTAAGTGTTTTTAATTCATTATTATATCAAATGCTTTGGTACTTTGGTACTTCGGCGGTCCTGAACCTATCCTTTGATTTACCTCCCAAAGGAAAATCTTCCGGAGTGACGTGGTAGTGATGACATCATCTTTAATGACGTGCCAAGAAAATATGAGTGACACATGTCACTTAAAATCACGCGAATGATCTGTCACAAATGCTAAAAATGAATGCCATGTGTCAGACCAGGATAAGGTTTTATGACAGGTGTCCTATGAATCATCCATGGATCTACTTATAAGATTTTTGTGGGAAAACTATCTTCGGGACTTCAGAGCTTTGTAACTTCAGGATTTTTTTTCTTTAGATGGTTTGAAACTCTCGAAGTGCAAAGTCTCGAAGTAACTGTTGGAAGCTTTCTTTTAAAATTCGCACAGATTTATAATCCCAAAAGCACGAGATCCGTTTGATCCGTTTAGCTAAAAACTCCTCAACAGATAATATTTAAAGTGACTTATCGATATATAACGAAAATGGATTTATTTAATTAAAAAAAAAAAACAATTCTCCTAAGTTTTTGGTTGATTTTCATTTGATTTTAAAAGGTAAAAACAAAGGTTTTGAAATTAAAAATTTTAACTTTCTAAAGTTGTTCTAACACTTCCCAACATGAGTTTTTTTCATTGGGATCCAACTTTTATAAATATGGATCACACCAACCATAATTTTATTATGGGAGAAGGAAGCCAATAGTGGTAGAGATAAATCATATCAGTGGGCAGGCCAAGGAAACACATGGATGAGGAGGTCATATCAATGTCTTTGGATTCGAGATCCTTTGTGCATAGACGGTTTGTTGATGGGATATCTCTTAGATCCTTAGCATAATCATTCCCTCAATGTTTATTGAGATAAACATAGAATTTCACCTTTCTTAATTTCACAATTGTAAGGCTATTGAAGCCTACAAGCGAGTCAAATGATTCAAGAGGAGAGGGGTTGGCTCAAATGAAGAGGAACATTCCTATTTCCCCCTTTTGGGATCGTGATCACATAATAAGGAGTAATAACCTCTTCAAGGATGTCCCTTAACTATGGATTAAGACAAATACCAAGGGCACTTGCCTAGTCATTGGAATGATTAAGGAAAACAATCATAGACATAAAAAAATTATATGTAAAATAGAAATAAAGAGGAGTATGTGTGCAATTTATCAAAATAAAATAAAATATTATTAAACTTCTTCAAGATCCAAAATTAACTCCAAGAAAACCCCCTCAAAGTTGGGCACTCAATAAAGGTGGAAAGATGCTCAAAGTAGGGTTTGACAAAGTCTTTGCTGCCACACGTCGTTCTCCTTTGAAGTGCTTCCTCAAACCATGCTCTTCTAACATGTTCCTTCCTTAAAATAAGAATTCAAACCTCAAGATAGTGGAACAATCCTCTTTGTTTTCATACATAATCCTTGATCATGCCATACAATCATTTTATATTGCCTTATAAGGTGGAGCATTCCTTCCAAGATGAACTTTAAACGATGTTCTTATTGTTTAGCTGTCACGTGTCCTCTCCTTAGCTAGGTCATTCCTCAAGCATGTGTGCTAAGCAATTATTATAACCCCTTTTACATGGGGTGCTCCTCATCTAATTTTTACTTTTCATGGCTGGAAAGAGTCAAATCTGCCACTAATTGGTACCCCTTTTGACTTCATCAAGCTGGGCACTCCCTATAGACATTGATTAATTGCCTTTTTTGCGGTGTGTGCAAGGGATTAGAACTTCGAATATAGAAAACAAAGTTCAAAAATTGGAACTAGGTTGAGGATAGACTACTCACTATTTGGGGGTTCTAATTATATTATATTATAATGTGGTAGGATGATCGTGGAAAAGGGCCAGCCATAGAACATGTAATTGATTATCAAATTCGACATTCATTTTACGTGAATTTTATTATTTATTTATATAATTTTATTTGTGTGGCGATCAATTATTTCATTTGTTTACATAACTTAATAACATTGATTTTCATGTTGAAATGATATGTAGTCGGTAACCCATGTTGACCATGATTACGCCGATGAGGAGGGGTTGTATTCATCCCCTGATTTGATGATATTAATAAAAATAAAGATCATTAAAGCGAGCAAGGAACTTGATAGCTTGTTAGACCGTCCAGATCAAACTCTTGATGTCCTAGAAAGGATCTATCTCCTTATGTCACAACTTAACACATATAAGGTAATAACCATAATTTAAAGTGTTTTTTTTAATGTACTCATATGTTCAATTATGAAACTCTGTTTTTTAACTTTTACATTATTTCACAAAAAAAACATTTTCTTTTTTATAAAGAGATTTTTGGAGCCTGTTCAGCCCAGTGTTGGTAGTAGTTGCATTGTAGAGTCCTGACGTGGGATGTCATACAACTGCTAGAGTACTGTTTACTTCTCCATCTTCCACACCTAATTTAGATAGGATCCATGACATGCACCGCCATACATCCCCACAATGGTCAGACTCTAGAGGTGGTGACAGAGATGAGGTTGATGATGTGGTTGACATGGTTTCATTTCCTAGAGCTAGACGTGTGACCAACACGGGGACCCTTCCGTGCACATTTTTGGTCGACGATAACAAACTTCCATTAAAACAAATAAGACTCCCATGTAGTTTTTCATATTTTAACTGTTTCATGTTGTCCATCTCATACACAAAGCATCTAGATTATTATTTTTAAATTAATGATAATATTTTTTTGTGTGTGGGAAATGACCATTTTTATAGGAACCTAGAGAGAAAGGCCTTGTTGAGTTTTGGGGCAACCTTGCGCATGAGGTGGAATTTCCAGAATTCCAACCTCAAAAAATAACTTATGGATTATCTCGAAGGCCTCTTTGGAGTAGACACGTTCAATAAAAAATGGTCACCTCTACAGTAGGAAAATATTTAAAATATACATAAGATGTTTATAGATGAAGCTTGACAGGCAACCCCATGTATGATCTTCCTCCCTCGATTCTAGAGAGGGAGTGGAAGGAGATCATTGATGATGCAAAAGAAAAAATATAAAAAAATCAGGAGAAAAAATAACTGGTACCCGAAGGTAAATTAGAATATTTTTATTTCAATACCTTTGATTTTCTTTAGATCTAAATAAAAGTGTGGTATATAACATACTTGAAAATTTTGATGATAGGTTGCCTGACACTTCGAAGAAAACCAAAGCAAGGATTTCCAAACATGGCCAACACAAGCTAGGCCAGGGTAGCTACTCGAGGTTACAATCACGAATCGTAAGTACCCAAACATATTAAGAATATTATTTGTATCGCCTTACAACTTTCAATTTATTGCATCCAAAAAAATTAAAAAAACATGCTCTTATGCAATGCAGGGCGACGACTTCGGAATTGAAACCACGGAGGAAGACCTCCAACTTGGTTATAAGTATGACTATAAAGCCGTGGTTGATCATAGGAAAAGCATGGGGCAGATCCCAAGATCCAGTTTGTAGGATAAGGTAAATAAAAATCAATCTACATTAACCTTTCATTACTTATAAAATATGTAAATGTTTGATATCGTCCATAACTTTAATGTCTTGATTTGTTCTAATCAGGGGAGAAACACTATCAATGAAACCATTAACACTGGACAAAAAAGAATTGATAGTGAAGCGTGACCAGAAGATCATGGTGGTCCCCAACAACCCCATCACAGTGGAGTGAAACCCCAATATGTTCCTGTGACTGAGGCCCACGACGGTAAAATGACTGTATATTAATCATATACTTAATAATTTCGTACTTATAAGTTTTGTACTTCTAATTTTTATTACTTATACATTTACAATTTTGTCCTTATAAATTTTGTCGTTTCAATGGCAGAGAATGACGTAGTTGACCCTCCTCGACCTGAATATGATCAAGAGAACAGGGCAACCATTCCAACAGTTTCGACTAGTGGACCAATATGTAAATAATTACATTGCACATGTTCTTTTTAATATTAATGGACTACTTCAATGATATTTAAAAATTGGCCATATAAA
Organism: Picea sitchensis; assembly: GCA_010110895.2. Classification (NCBI taxonomy): domain Eukaryota; kingdom Viridiplantae; phylum Streptophyta; class Pinopsida; order Pinales; family Pinaceae; genus Picea; species Picea sitchensis. The sequence goes on along the minus strand of SNQJ01S0026494.1, from coordinate 133,486 downwards.
TTTAATATTTTTTGTTTTTTGTAGGTGATGTCCCCTCACAACAGCCTCCTCGACCTGAAGATGATCAGGAGAACAAGGCAACCATTCCAACGGTGCCGACTAGTGGACCAACAGGTAAATAATTACATTGCAGAGTTTTTTTTTTAATATTAATGAACTACTTCAATGATATTTAAAAATTGGCCATATAAATTTAATATTTTTTGTTTTTGTAGGTGATGACCCCTCACAGAAGCCTCCATGCCGTGGGTATGAGATCAGGCATGCTCGCTGTGAAAGGACTGAAGCAACATCAACTGCTGAAGAGCACCCGGTAAACGAAGACATGGACATGGATGAATTACTTAAGAACTGGAAAAATCAAAAGAAGACTAAAATAAATTGATAATGTATAATAATTTTATAAGACAAATAGATGTACATTATATAACTAGTATGTTTGTAACATATTTTGAATGATAAATCTCATTTATAAAAATTCCTTTTTATGACATATGCCTTTGAATGATAAACCTCATTTATAGCTTTACAATCACTTTTAATCAATTTTGAATATTTTTAATGCATATTTTTTTAGTAGAATATAGAGTGGGTATTGGGGAATTGAGAATGATGTGAAGGAGGGGGAGGGGCCATAGGAGCTTCCACCTTCACGTGGTTGGCCCTATTCAGTAGAATTTTTTTATTGGAGTCGTTTATTCTTGGAGCAAACCTCTCTCCATCCAACACTAGAGAAACAACATAGTCAATGCTGACTTCGTTGTTGCTCCTTCAGATTGAGGGAGGTTTGATCCAAGATCAGACGGCTCCAATAAATTATTCTCGAAACCAAGAGGAGCTTATTCAGGTCGTCGCATCTGATGTGTGTGTGTGTGTGTGTGTGTGTGTGACTATTTAATCTCCTCTCATATGGATTTTACAAAAAATAATATCAATGGTATTTACTATTTGCAATCTTGTCAGTTTTAATTTCTATTAGGATTTATTAACATGTCTTACAAGTATTTTTTGGTTTTTACTAAGAACTAAATATAATTATGTTTTTATTTACTACAGTATGCAGTTTGCACATTTGCAGATGCTCTAGATGTTGTATCAATGCAATGCTACACATTAGAATATCAAAGATCAAGCATGTCTTGTATTTTTTCTTCTTTTTTATGACTTCTTAAGGTTCCTTTTATTTATTTATTTTTACATTACCATCATTTGTGGGCCACTATGGGGCCAACCATTCTATCTAATGAACCACACCCAAGTATGTAGCATATACGATTCCCTTTAGTTCATCATATCATATGATTCACACAACTAATCTAATACTTCAACTTGGTTTTTTGTGGTTGTGTATAAGTAATCCCCTAGATATCGTAGTATAAGCATAACCATAATTATGCAATAGAGTATTTTAAATTAATGAGATATACATACCACTTCCGAGTAGAAATTACAAATCATAGGCACCAATGAACCTAAATACTCATACTAAGTTCCAAGAAGATGAAAATCAAACATCCCACCAGCCTAAAGGTGGATAGGGGGTTGGGTGTGTTACACCTATGACCTCTATACACTCCTATTATATTTATTACTCTCCTGTGATATTTATTGTAATATTTATTATTTTGTTGTAGAGTACTGCTTTAGCACCAAAGGAAATTATTCCACCCTTACCTCTAGAGAAATATAAACTTGAAAATTCTTTAGCTATAGACATTTCTACCAATCTATTAACCAATGTAATTCCACAAACACTTGGAAGTTTCACTGCACTCGAATCATTGAATCTATCTAAAAATTCCTTAGAAGGTTCCATTCCATATTCACTTGGGTATCTACAAAATCTCATGGACTTGGATGTGACCGGAATTGTTTTCACTAACATTACACAAAAATATATTTGGAAAGACTTGAATCCCAATGGGAGCAATATTAATTAACCAACAAATCATTGCTAACACAATGAAATATACTAGCTAGCTAGCAAACATTCAAAGGCTTTGCCAGATAAACAAGGAATCAAAACTTCAAATTGAAAACCAACCTATACTCTAAATGAAATATCTCTTACTATCATTTTTCTGAAATATATTATTGTAACATATACAAAGGGTGACAAAAGGGGAGTAATTATACTAGAGAACATGGGGAAAATATAAAATGGGGGCAATAAGTGGTATGGAAGAGGTAAATCTTTGTGTAGTTTGTGTGTGTGCCATTGTTACTCATATGTTTTATATTCTGTTAGTATTATCACATAACCAAGGTGTCATAACTTCATTGTCATAACCAACATTGTTATTCAATAGAAAATGCATCAATCCATACTCATGGGTTAGTGTCATGCACCCAAGATTTTATTTTACATCATCACCTTACATAATCCAATATAGAATCATGAAAACCTGCAGCAAACAATTTCATAACCTGTAATAAACCATATTAGACCCTACATCACAGAGTTATACCATCACATAAAACTGCAATCCCTGTGCATAAACCTTTTCCTTAGGCTTCGCCACGTATACACGACCTGCTGCATAGACAGCTCGCGTATGTACGCGACCTATAAAAGTTCATCCTGCGTATGTACGCGACTGATACCACTGTCACCCGCGTATGCCTCAGTAGATGAAATTTTTGAACTTCCCTTCAGTCTTTCATTCTGTTCTGGCTGCTCTGTCTTCTTTACCCACTTCTATAGATGTCCCCGCTCCTTAGAACTTGAGATCTGAGCATCCATCTTTTCAAATATGTCTCCCTTCCTTACTTCATTCCTGCTTCTAGCCATGCTATGTGAAGTCCTCATCATGGAATTTCTTCTTGTGTTCCATCACTCCTGGGATTTGTGGCCAAATCCACTACAGCTGTAGCATCTCATGGTGTTACAGTGAAGAGAAATGTGTCCTACTTGATCACATATCCAACACCTTATGGTGTTATGAAATATTCCATTATATCTTCTTTCACAAGATCTACATTCAAAAGCTTTGTGACCATATTCATTACATGAATAACAATGCCCATGAAAAATACTTTCATACCTTTTCTTTGGTGTCCCAAAGATAGCTTCTTGATGTCTTCCTTGCTTTGTTCTTTTGAAATTTTCCTTGCCTTGTGTAGATGGTT
>SNQJ01S0026494.1:85905-111035 GCA_010110895.2 Picea sitchensis | reverse complement strand
ATCCATCTTCATCTATGCATTCTCATCAAGGACAATACATATTACATTACATCAATCATCAATCAATCAATCCTTTGGCATCAATCAATCACTTGACATCAATCAATCAAACCATTGGCATCAATGACAACATGATCCAACACTAGTATGTTGAAATAAGATTGGGAAAATCTAGAACGAAAGGTGAGAAGTATGACTTGACTCTACCTCTCAGATTCAATATTGTTGAATCTATAGAGAAGACAATGCAAATAATTTGTGGGATAAGTTAGAGAATTTGTATCAATAAAATTCCTTATAAAACAAGTTGTTTCTTAGAAAAAACTGTATCATCTTAGGATGGACGATGGAAACTCTGTGACAGAGAATCTACATTCCTTTAAAACACTAGTAAGTCAACTTGTCAATGTTGATATTAATATGGAGGAATAAAATAAGTGTATTACATTGTTATGTTCTTTTCCATACTCTTGGGATAATATGGATGTAGCAATTGGAAACACTACTCAATCCATGCTAAAATTTGAGGATGTAGTTGCATCTTTGTTATTGGAGGAAATGAGGAGAAAATCCATGGAGGGTGTGGCCAATGATGTTTTATCTGTAAGAGGTCATACCCATGAGAGGAAAAATAATCCTTCGAGGGGCATATATAAATCTAGAGGTAGGTCTAAATATCCAAGACAATCTATAATGAAGTGTTGGAAATGTGGTAAAGATGGGAATTATAAGAAAGATTATAAATCTAAGAATTTTGATAAAAGTAATGGATATTATGATGCCCCTTCCATAAAAATGAAAACATCCATTGAAGAAGGAAGTGATGTTTAATTGACATCTACAAGTATTCATTTAGATCATGATGTATGGTTGATTAAATCAGGTGCTTCATTTCATATGACTCCTCATAGGGAGTAGTTTTGTGAATATTAAAAGTACAATGGATGTGATGTTTTTCTAGGATATGAGTTGACAGGAAAGATCATAGGGTGTGGAAGGGTCAAGTTTTTGCTCAAGTATGAAAGTATTAGAACTCTCCATGGGGTTCTACACATTCCATATATAGCTAAAAACACGATATCTTTAAGTAAGATGAATGATGCAAGTGCGCATACTATATTCGAAAAGGAAACAAGCAAGATGGTTCGATGATCCATGGTGTTGACGAGGGTAGTTTGGATTGGAAATCTGTATAAGATGCCAAGAAGTATTATTAATGATGGGTGTAACATATATGTTGTTCTTAAGGGTATCAATGAAGAAGACAAGGCTAATACCATCCTTGCATTGCTACAACATCAAAGAATATGACATATGGGAGAGAAGGGCCCTTGAGCATTAAATGGTAAAGGTAGGGTTGAATAGTCCCATTTGGTGATACATGAGAAAAATGAATCTTAGAGTTGGTACACAGTGATGTATTTGCACCTGGGTATGTTCCATCACTAGGTAAATCTATGTAATATGTTTCATTCATAGACAATTTGTCGAGGAAAAAATGGATCTATTTCCTTAGAAAGAAAAATGAGGTTTTCATTAAATTTAAAGAGTTTAAGGCTCTTGTAGAGAACCAAACAAAGAAGAAAATAAAGGTGTTGAGGGTAGATAATGTGGATAATTCTGCAAAAATGAATTCGAGGAATCATGTAAGAAGGATGTAATAGGAAGGCAAATGACTAATCCATACACACCTCAACAAAATGGAGTTGTACAAAGAACCAACAAGACACTGACATAAAATAAATAAGCATGCTTAGTGGTGAAAGGTCATCACATGAATTCTAAACAAAGGCAGTGGATGTTGCATGTTACTTGGTAAATTGATCACTTACATCAACATTGGTTGAAAAAACTCCACAAGGCATGGACTAGTTAAAAAACCTCTCTTGGAGTTTTTGGTCATGATGCTTATGTTCATGTTCCAAGGGAAAATATGAATAAGCTAGATATTAAAGCTTTAAAATGTATATTCATTGGTTAAAAAGATGGTATAACAGGTTATAAACATTGGAACCTAGTAAAGAAGAATATTATTTATAGTTGTATGTAGTATTTAGATAGGTTAAAATTGTTCCCAAACAAGATGTACAACCAATGGAAGAATAACTAGAGACAATAGAGATTGAGTTGGAGGGTGAAGAATATGATCAACAAAGAGGAATAACCTCCAACTGCAATGTTGAGAAAATTGTTTCTGGAAAGAAGGAAACCAAAAAGGTATACCCCACCTAATTTTCATGTGGTTTAATTCTATCTATTATTGATTATGATTCTAGAACTGTTAGGGAGGTAGTGCATTCAAAGGGTAGTAAACTTTAGAAGAAGGCCATGGTTGAAGAAATGGATGCCTTGGATAAAAATGAGTCTTGGGATCTAGTTGAGTTGTCGGTTGGAATAATACCTATTGGTAGTAAATGGGTGTTTAAGAAGAATTTGAATGAAAAAATAAAGGTAGAGAAGTACAAAGCTCACCTGGTAGCAAATGGAGGGAATTGATTTTGGTGAGTTTTTTTTCTCCTGTTTCTAAATTAACTTCTATTAGACTTATTTTGTCTATCACTATTGTTTTTTATATTGAATTAGAAAAGATGGATGTGAAGACATTTTATGAACCAACACCTTGAGAACGATAACAAGTCAATGAATAATAGTCCAATTTGAGGGGGAAAACTCCTTTTACAACATATTCAATGTACAAGATGATATGAGATGATCCTAAGACTAGTTCTCCTTGGTATATATATATATATATATATATATATATATATAGAATAAAAAGGGTAAAATTATAATGAAAGGGTACAATGAAGGATTCTAGCCTACATACAAATATAACACTAGAAATGTAATAATTCAATATCTAAGGCTTAATAAGGGGGTTTATACTTCACATGGGGCTTTGCCTAGGGATTAACATGCCCCTACTGTTCAAACAAGTGTTTTCCTCAACACTTGATTAACTGCAGGTGTTTCTGCATGAAGAACTCATCTTCTCATGTCACCTCTTCCATTGATAGGTTTTTCCATTTGACAAGGTACTTAGTAATTGCTTGATTTCACAACTACTTATTCTTTGTTTCAAGTATTGTTTATGGTTCTAGTATGATTTTCCATTCTTCATTAATATTTGGTCAAATAGTTTGGACTAGGATATTGTCACCGATTACCTTCTTTAAGAAATAAATATGGAAGACTTAATGTACGTGTGAAGATTGAGGCAAATCCAATTTGTAAGCCATACTTCCAATCCTTTGCAACACCTTATAGGGGCCATAATATTTGGGTGCTAATTTATTGTCCTTATGTTGTTGCTTGAGGGACATCTGTTTATATGGTTGTAGCCTAAAAAATGTCCAATCCCCTACTTCAAATTCCCGTTCATTACAATGTTCATTTGCTTGTTGTTTCATCCTATTTTGTGCCATAACCAAGTTGTCCTTCAACAGTTTGAGAAAATCTTGTTGGTTCCCTATATGGTCCTCCACTTCCTAAACATTTGTAGTTCCTGTCAAGGGAGATATGATGGATGGAGGATGATATCCATAAAGTGCTAGAAATGAGGACATTTTTTATGAAGTATGGAAGCATGCGTTGTACCACCATTATGCCAAGGGAAACCAATTGAACCATTGTGTTTGTTTATTATATGCAAAGTAATGAAGATATCCTTCTAGAAATTTATTCACAATCTCAATATGTTCATTGGATTGAGGATGGTAAGATGAGTTATGAGCCAATTGAGTACCCAAACAAGAAAATAATTCAGTCCAAAAATTTCCAGTGAAAATTGGATCTCTGCCACTTACAATAATCTTTGAGACTCCATTTAGCTTTTGAATTGTTTCCATGAATGTCACGGCTATTGTACTTGATTTAAAAGAACGAGAAAGAGAGAAAAAATGGTCATACTTTTTCAGTCGATCCAATACTACCATGATGATAGTCTTTCCTTCAGATTTGGGTAAACATGTAATAAAATCCATTTAAACTTCTTTCCAATGTTGAATTGGTATAACTAATGGTTGTAGGAGAGATGGAATATTGATGGTCTCTCCCTTATTCTGTTGGTAAGCCATACATTCAAACATAAACTTTTAAATGTCAATTTTAATACCTTAATAGAAAGAATCCTTCTTGATCCTATGGTAAGTTTTCAAGAACCCCAAATTTCCTTCTATGGGAGAAGTGTTGTAACATACCCAGACACCCAGGTTGGGTCATGCCATCGAAAATATTTCATGCTCTGATACCATATTGTAATATCCCCAACATCCAATTGGGCTATGCCACATAAAATTTTCCGAATTGTATACAAATTAAAACATATACACATATAAACTCTTGCGAAACTTTATATATAAAACTTAAAATAGACCAATACATTTTGTAAATGCACAAATTCGTATGGAAATAATAATAAACATATACATGCAACATAAAAAAGAAATACCCATAAATATAAACGCATACATAATAATGCAATATGTAGTTTAACACAAAATGAACACTTATCTTGTAAAAATGTCACTAACTGCGTGCAGACCTTCCACGAACTTCCCAGTCTTAGACCATGTTGCTCATCACTCTTAGCAGTGGGTCACCCCCGAGCTGGTACTTAACTCCACCCAGGTAAAGCGATTCCTAACCAGGCCGATGTATCTCAGACAACAGGAAACACTCAATCACAGGTTCCAACTAAAACTAACAACCTACAGTCCCTCATTCCCCACATGCCTATCCCACCCCAGGAAGTGTGCCCCTTCTCTTCTTAATAGTCCTTCGGATGCCCCAATTCCCTTCCAAGGATTCAACAATAGGCCAGACAAAAAGTCTCAGAGCCCTGTAGCTGCAGTTTGGCACCTTCGGGAAATCCATTCCCAAAAATTCTCTCACCTTGAGAGAATTTCTCATGGGCTTGACAACCCGCCTCTTCAGTATCCCATGGGCCTGACAACCCGCCTCTTTAGTCCAAATCCCAAGCTAACCATGTACAGAAATGGGTATGGGTACAGGTACATGTACAATGGTCATAACAAAAAGGTACCAAGGACAGTTGAAAGAGTGAGTGAATGATAATTGAATGAATGAACTAAGTCCAAGCTATATGTATGAATGTTCCCAACTTGACACTTTTCATGTTGAGAGCTACTTTGGTCCACTTGTCCCCATCCTTAGAACTTAGGATAAAATAATTATCCAAACTTTATACTTTAAGGAATATTAATATAATATTCCTTTTTGGCTTAATATCCCTAGCTTAACCCCTTATACTTAAATTTTAGCCCCTCATTTCCCTAACTAGTGGAGTTTAGTCCCCCATACTCTTTTATCATGGGCGGTCTACACATAATGATATATTATATTAATGATATGAGTATTTACAAAAATAGGCTCACTGGCCTTTAACATATAGGCTCTCCGGCCTAATTCAACACATAAGCCTCCTAGATTATAATAACTGGCTCACCAACCTATATAACACAACATATACACAAAAGGATCTCTGGCCTCAAAATCGCGTGCACTTAAGTTTGCTGCATGCAATATCCTGGAATGTGCAAACTTCATCATTTTAGTGCGCAATACATGTGCGCACTATACCATGGAAGGTGCATGCTGAAATGATATAAAACAACTCACCAGCTTAAGTACATTTTTACATTTACATTTACAATTTGGGGTTCAACCTAGGGATATTACAATCCCCTTCCCTTATTTATGCATTGTCCTCAATGCATTATATACCATGTACCATTCAAATTCTTTTAAAATATCCAAGCTTTAGCTATTGGAAGCTTGATATCTATCTGGTGCTCTACTTTTCACCACTAATTCTGGTATTCATACTATGACTGGAAAATCAATTGCGCTATTCCATAGAGATGCTTCCAGGAATAATTCAACTCACTGTTCTCTTTCTTTATCTGATTACTATCATTATGACAGTCAATTCCTTTTATAATAGATCTAACTCCAATGTATTTCTTAATTTGTATATTGGCTTCTTTGGGAGTGAATGTATTTTCACTAATTCATTCACTACATTGTCTATTCCTTTGCCTAGATTCCATTGAATAATTGACTAACATGAGTGAACTTCCTGTAGTGGCTTCCCAAGACTTTATGGCTGCACCCAGATTCATACCTTAACATTTTGTAGTCTTGGATTTTGATCATCTTATGAAAGATTTTGTCATAGCACCCTTTCCATGAGTACCTATGCCTATATTTAACTAAATTTCAACCTTCTCACCTCTTAATAATTAAAGTTTTTAACTCTGCAAAAATGTGTGGGCAACATAATTTTTTAGGCTAAATAATTTAACTAATTTATGAAATTATGTACAATTCTATTCCAATAATGCATCAAAGTTCCTTCTTCTGCTCTCTTGTGAAAATTAACTGCCCAAATCAATTTTCTGGGTGTATAATTAGACCCATATATCCAAGACCTTTCTAATGAATGCTCGCTTGCTCAATTCCGAGTCTTGAGCAAAAAGTTATGGTCATTTGAAAATTGTCCATTAATTTCTCATGTTCACACTTCAACTTGGTGCAAATCTGTGTTGTAATTATGCATTTGTGCACCTACTCCATTGGAGTTTTGGTAAGAGCTCAATGTTTTTTCTTCATATACATATTTTGGACAGTCTGTCCAAATTTCACCTCTTTCTGGTTTCGGGACTGCTAGTTACAGTCTGTTGAAGTTCTAGGCCAATTAGTGTTTTTGGTCTGGAACGATACATGTACATTCTGTGCCATATTAAATTTTTTTAACATGCCCATAATTTTAATTCATCTCTAGGAATGTATTCTATGGTTCAATATCTTTCCATAGACTGCTCTTGCTCCTCAATCTGATTCTAGAGTAGAAAGTTATGGCCCTTCGAAGTTAGTTGGGTCTTAAAATTTACCCTCCATTGTTTGTCCTATAACTTCCTCATAAAATCTCCATTTGACAAACGGTTTACACCATTAGAAAGATCTCTTCGGGCTCTTTCATTTGAGATCTACAGACAAAGTGTACCTTGTTAGAACCTTGTTATACTCTATTCTCGAGGTTTTTGAGTAGCTAAAAACGATGTTTAGGGCCTCAAAAACGCGCTGCAAAAAGATGACCTTCAAACAGTATAAAATGTCGCAGAAATTCACTGGTTTTCTACTGTTGTAGACCATCCAAATGACTTCGCGCACACAAATTTGAACATGTACACCCAAATTTAGCATGCACAACAACACCATAAGGTAGTGCATGCTCCACGCACCTATAACCAATGTGGATCACTTCTCCGTCACGCCAATAACTGGTGAACACTACTTTTGTGTCACACACCAATATCCACCACACACAATTTTGGTTCATGCACTAATACCTATTGCGCACAATTTTTATGTCACATGTTAATATTCCATGCACATTGCACTTTACATGCTTCACCATGCCAAAGTTTAGTACACTCACACCGCGCACCAGTACTCCGCGCACACCGTTAATTAAACTGTCGCGCGACAACATATACCCACATTGCGCACACACCAACAAAATTCCTCTGCGCTCTGTCAATACTACGCACACCACACGCGCCATTATTATGCATGCGCACACCGTACGCGAAAATATTACACATGCAAGACTCAATCCACACTGCACAATGATAAATTTAGTGCGCACACTCGCACATCAATGTTTTCCACGCCTTACCACTCTGCATCGTGCAATGCAAAATTTAAGTGCGCACACCCACGCACCTATATTTTCTGCACATTACCACTCTGTATCGCGCAACACCAAAGTTAATTGCACACACCCATGTGCCAATATTTTTCGCGCATTACCACTCTGCACCACGCAACACCAAATTTAAGTGCGCACACTTGCGTGCTAATATTTTACGCGCATTGCCACTCTGCACTGCGCAACACCAAATTTAAGTGCGTACACCCACACACCATTATTTTTCGCACATTGCTACTATGCACCACACAATGAGAAATTTAAGTGCGCACACCTGCACACCATTGTTTTTCGCACATTGCCACTTTGCACCGCGCAACACAAAATTTTAGCGCACGTAGCCATGCACCCTTATTTTCCACACATCACAACACAAGCTCTTCACTGCGCATCATGCATTTTTAGTGTGCATCAATTCCTTGTGAATTTCGTTGCAAAAATTGGGGATTTTGTCTAGATTTTTCCCAATTTTCACCATAAACATTCTGCAACTATGAAATTTGTTCAATTTCACCCTGATAACACCAATTCAACCTCTGCAACAACAAATCGTTGTTGGTTGACATTCTTGGAACAATTTTTTCCCAAACTCAATTCACAAATTGAGAATTTTAATCAACTAATATCGCTCCATCTGTCATGGCTTCCCCCTAACTTCAAATTCGACCAATTCCAAGTCTGAATTTTCTAGAACAAATATTAAATTAAGAATATCTCACTACTTGGCTAAATTACTCAATTTTTCCCACAAATTTAACAACATAAATTGGGGATTTTTCCCAATTCCATGTAATTGCTTCTAATTTTTTTTACCATGGATGCTCTGTAACTTGAAATTTGGCCACTTCGAAATCAATTCTCTATGGAATTTCACTTCAATTCAACTTGCTCGGCCCATCCAGGCTCAATGTTGAAAATTGGAGCTATGATACCATATTGTAACATACCCGAACACCCAGGCCAGGTCATGCCATCGAAAAACTTTCATGCTCTAATACCATATTGTAACATCCCGAACATCCAACTAGGCTACGCCACATAAAATTTTCTGAACTGTATACAAATTAAAACAAATACACACATAAACTCTTGCAAAACTTTATATATAAAACTTAAAACAAACCAATACATTTTGTAAATGCACAGATTCATCCAGAAATAACAGTAAACATATACATGCAAAATATACAGGAAATACCCATAAATATAAACACATAATAATGCAGCATGCAATTTAATACAAAATGGACACTTATCTTGTAAAAATGTCACCAACTACGTGTAGACCTTCCATGAACCTCCCAGCCTTAGATCACACTGCTCATCACTCTCAGTAGTGGGTCACCCCCGAGCTAGGACTAAACTCCACCCGAGTAAAGGGATTCCTAACCAAGATGATGTATCTCGGACAATAGAAAGGAATCCGTCATAGGTGCCAACTCAAACTAACAACCTACAATCCCTCATTCCCCACATGCCTATCTCACCCCAGAAAGTGTGCCCTTCTCTGCTCAACAGTCCTTTGGCTACCTCACATCCCTTCTAGGGCTTCATCAACAGGCTGGAAAAGAAGTCTTAGAGTCCTGTATCTGTAGTTTGGCACCTTCAGGAAATCCATTCCCAACAATTCTCTCACCTCAAGAGAATTTCTCACGGGCATCACAACCCGCCTCTTCAGTATCCCACGGGCCTGACAACCAGCCTCTTTAGTCCAACTCCCAAGATAACCAGGGACAAAAATGGGTATGGGTACGGGTACATGTATAGTGGTCGTAACAAAAATGTACCAAGAACAACTGAAAGAGTGAGTGAATGATCATTGAATGAATGAAATAAGTCCAAGCTATATGTATGCATGTTCCCAACTTGACACTTGTCATGTTGAGAGGTACTTTGGTCCACTTGTCCCCATCCTTAGAACTTAGGATAAAATAATTATCCAAACTTTATAATTTAAGGAATATTAATATAATATTCCTTTTTGGCTTAAGATCCCTAGCCTAGCCCATTATCCTTAACTTTTATCCCCCCCTTTCCCTAACTAGTGGAGTTTAGTCCCCCATACTCTTTTATCATGGTCGTTCTACACACATCGATGCATTATATTAATGATATGAGTATTTACAAAAATAGGCTCACTAGCCTTTAACATATAGGCTCTCCGGCCTAATTCAACACATAAGCCTCCTAGATTATAATAACTGGCTCACCAGCCTATATAACACAACATATACACAAAAGGATCTCTAGCCTCAAAATCACGCACACTTAAGTTTGTTGCGCGCGATATCCTGGAATGTGCACACTTCATCATTTTAGTGTGCAGTACATGTGCACACTATACCATGGAAGGTGCATGCCAAAATTATATAAAACATCTCACCAACTTAAGTACATTTTTACATTTACATTTACAATTTGGGGTTCAACCTAGGGATATTACAAGTGTGCAATTTCAGAAGGACCTTCTATTTGAGTTGGGAATTTTTACATAAATATAGGTGATCATGATTGTTCACGCTAGTGGTAGCATCGTACATGTATTTTCACACAGGTCTATGTGTCTAGACATGTGGAAATCATTCAAAGCCTTCTATTCTTGAATTTACTTTAATTAAATGAATTATTAAAGTAAATTTCTTTAATTAATTAATTAATTAATTAGTTAATTGATTTATTTAAGGAAAGTGATAAAAGTAATTAGCATGTTTCTAAATCTCAAGTGAGGTGAGAAGTAATCTCAACCGTCAATCACTTCGGAGATTAGAAATATATTATAACTCACGATTATAAAAGCAAGGCTAGGGTRAAGGAGGAAGACACTTGGCACTTGAGAGTAGAGAAGGAACTTTTCTTTCAAGAGGATTGGATCACAAAKGACTGTAATTCAAGATCTTGGATAGGTGGAGAAGGACTTCCTTCTAGAGATCATGTCAAGGGGAAGAGAGAACAGAGGCATCACAGTTGGGTTTCAGTCAGAGGAAGCCATAGGGAAGTGTTGCATTGTACGAAGCTTGTCGTAYAGTCTTTCCGTACATGTATTCAAGTTTCAGTGGAGACAATCACTTACATATGTGGGTTTTGCTGAAAGAAAGTCACGTACACCTCAAAAAACATGCAGTTATGGGCCGTATAGAAAGCCAGAGTTTTCCAAGTTTGTCTGCAGTTGTATTTCTCTCAGTGGGACATTATCCCTATTACGAGAGCCCTAATTTTAGCATAATAAAATTATTCTCAGCACTAGAAATCCCTCTGGGATTTTTCCAAGGGTATCTACCCAAAAATATTGGTGTTCATGTGTGCATGATTTGGTTTCCTTTTTTTCTTTCTTTCGCTACATGTTTAGTTGATTACTCAACTATGCTTTAATTCAATAAGTGATTTATTTGGAATTAACTGTCGGGTTCTGGGTAGGAGAAATTTCGACATGGCATCAGAACATTATCTACAAAGGGAGGATACCAAGAACATGGTACCATAGTGCATGCTATGAGGGGAATCCAAATCTCAAATCCATAGCAGATCCATAATTAACAGGTAGAAATCGAATGATGGATTTCAAGGAAATAGTCATACTGAAGAGGAATTAAGTTTTTGCATGTTTACTGAGGTGTACACGGGTCACAGAAAGCACAATCATGTACATACACGAGAGGATTTGAGAAAAATCGTGTAAACACAGATCACAATGGTCATAGCCGCGTACATATGCAGGTTTCAATGATCACAATCGCGTACATATGTGATATCTAGTGGTGATAGTCGTGTAGAAGTCTATATAGGTCAATACATGGGTAGTTTTTCAGTAGTAGGTTATTTCCAGGGAAATTTATCAGGTCTTAGGGATGACAACAACACTGTTAAGAGTTGAATATATATTGGATGGAGCATCCAATTTATTCTCTTGGAAATAAATAATAGCTTTGGCATTTAAGGAGTATGACCTTTGGGAGTTAGTGGAGAGAGATTTTACTCCACTGAAAAATCCAACAACTTTGGAAGCTCACAACAAGAAAGAGATCAAAGAATAGAGGGTAATCTTGGATTCAATGAAGGATCAACTAATTCCTCACTTAACTAAGAATAAGATGACCAAAGAGATGTTTGATGCCTTGGTAGGGTTATTCCAGAGCACACACATGAATAAGAAGATGGTCTTAAGGAACAAACCCAGATTGGTGCAGATATCTAGATATGACAATGTTACTAGCTACTTCATGAGGATCACACAGGTGCGTGATCAAATTGTAGCCATAGGGGAGAAAACAGAGGATGCCAAGCTCGTGAATGTGGCATTGAATGGTCTTTCCAAGTCATGGGAACCATTTGTCAAGGGAGTTTGCGTTCATAAACATCTCCCAGATTGGTAGAGACTTTGGGATGATTGCATCTAGGAAGAGACTCGTGAGGAGTCTAAGAGTAGGAAGCAGGGAGGTAGTGAAGAGAAATTGACTCTTGTCAATATGACAATGAAGGGAAAAGCAAAGAGTTCTAGAAAGAAGGGTAACAATGATGGAGGTTCATCACAACCAGGGAAGAAGAAGGACTTGAGTAAAATCAAGTGCTTCTCATGTCATAAGAATGGACATTATGCATCGTAGTGTCTGGGGAAGAAGAAGAAGGGTAATGGAAAGACACAAAAAACAACATCAGTATAGATGTAGCTTGATGAGTTTGCAATGAAGTTTGAGAAGGATTAATAACTAGTTTCTTGCCTTTCTACCAACACAACTGTGGGGAGTGCTTGGTTCTTACACAGTGGTGCATCTCGTCATATGAAAAAAGCATGAGATATATTTAACAATCTAATGAAGAGTGACTCAAATGTTCATGTGGAGCTTGGTGATGATGCCAGATATACAGTAAAGGGAGAGGGAATAATTACATTCTAGCTCAAGTAAGGGGGTTTGTTGGATGCCAAAGACGTGCTTTACGTACTAGGTTTGAAGAAGAATTTTCTTTTTGTCTCAACTATGGAGGACAAGGGTTTTTCCGTTACTTTTCAGAGAGGGAAAGTACTTATATGTCTAGAGAAATCTATCCCATACATTAGAATGGTCGTTGGGGTTAGAGAAGGCACTTTATACAGGTTATAGGGCAAGCTTGTTTAGGATTTGGTACACGAAAGTGACACATTATGTGATTTATGACATAGGAGGTTGGGACACCTAAACTACAGGGATGTTTTGATTATGAGGGGGATTGTTATAGTTTTTCTAGAGTTCAAAATTGAGCGACAGAGAGTGTGTAGACAATGTGCACTTGGCAGTATTTCCAAGGCTTCTTTTCCTAACAACAAGAGTAGGTCCAAGGGGATATTGGATATTATTCATTCATATGTGAGTGGGTTGATGTCAGTTGAATAATTACAGGGATCGTCATATTATGTGACTTTTGTTGATGATTTTTCCAGGAAAACCTAGATATTCTTTATAAAGACCAAGGATGAGGTATTCAGTCTGTTCAAAGAGTTCAAGGTTTAGGTAGAGAACTAGACAGGGAATAATATCAAGATCTTGAGGTTCGATAATGGGGGAGAATACACCTCCAATGAATTCAAGGATTTATGCAAGGATGCAGGGATCAAGAGGGAGTTGATAGTATCATACAACCCTCAACAAAATGGGGTTGTATAGAGAAATAATCCATCCATCATTGGTTCTGCTAGGGCTATGATGAATGACCACGAGTTTCCTATGTTTTTGTGGGAAGAGGCATGTAAAACAATGATGTATTTGCATAACAGGAGTCCTCACACAATATTGGGGAACAAGACTCCAGAGGAGGCATTCTAAAGAGTGAAGCTAGAGATTGGTCATTTGAGGAGCCTTGGTTGTCCAATTTACATCCATGTTCCTATGGAGAAGAGGACAAAGTTGGATCCTACTAAAATATTCGATGTGCTTGTTTTACCATAGACAATATTACAATATTGGCACCCAACCATAGGCACGTAGCCACCCCCGAGAACCATAACCTTTTGTATATAGAATGATTCTGGAAGCATCACTAGAACCAACAAATAACCAAGAGAGCACATCTTTCTCCAAAGATAATGCACTAGACAGAAAGTCCCAAAACCATAGAACAAGAACAATACTCAACTACAACAGTTGCAGTTGCACTCACCAAGAATACACCAAGAATATTAGAATACCACCAATAATTTCACCAAGAATACCACCAAGAGATAGTAGAAGGTAGGCACATATATTAGGCTAGATAGCGCTAGAGAGAGAGACCAATAATCACCCCAGAATATCCACCTTCCATTCTTGTAGCTACAACTCCAAACTTGCGCTATACTTGAGAGAGTGAGTGAGGTGAGTTAGTACAAATGAGCTAGAGTTCCCTCTATTTATAGTGGTTCTTGTCACATGTCTGGGCTGACCTTTCCTTTTAGAGGCTAATACATTAATATTAATTCTTTTACTGAGCTAACTTGTCTTCTAGGGATTTTACACATCTGTTTAGGGTTTCGATGGCTTCCAAAATATTCTATTCTAGTCAAAGGTTACACATGGAGGTTAATACCTCATGCAACTACCATAATATCAACACTCCCTCCTAGATAGGGATGTATTAATTACAATGGTCTCAAACACATCCATCCATTTCACATGGTATGGGAAAGGATCACATAGTCTTGCAGACCATACTATAGGTAGCATCATCATAGCCACACATGCTATATCATAATCAAGAAGATAAAATCATGAGCATCATCATCACTATCCATATAGATGACAATCACCTCCAACACTACTGTTTGGCACACCAGCCTAGGAAACACCTTCAACTCTACTAGTAGTCTCCATGACAATCAAGTAGTAGTACACGGTTACTGTAATTTCATCCAATAGGTCACAACAGTTTCGATCCATAATAGTACACAACTATTATCCAGTGGTACACAACCACTCCTAGTAGCGTACAACTACTATTTAGTGACATACAATCACTACCAGTGGAACACATCCACCACAGTAGTACATAGCTACTGTCAAGAGACACACAATCTCCATTGCAATCAACTAATATCTACACAAGCTATCACCATGCAGTACAACAATCTCCTAGAATCAAATCAGATCATCGTATGCATCATCTCTCAAGGCCATACTCCATCTGAGTAATCATGCATGATGCTAAATAAGTCATGTGTTGAACTCAACGCACTCAACAAAGTGTCTCACATAATTCACTCACTCAACATAGTGATATAGGGACCATTATTATAATCCGGACATATGTCCTAGAAGAATGATTGTCCCAACAGATGTTGAATGCCCCACAATGGGCTACAAGGACCATTCTTCTAATCCAGGCATACGTCCTAGAAGAATGTCAGTCCTCCCAGATACTTAAAGCCATGCCATGGGATATAGAGAACATTTCTACAGAAATGTCAGTCTTAGACTATTTTCTTATCGGATCACCATATGTACCATAGAGATCAATCTCTACCCATATGTGCCTTAGAAAATATTGGTCCCATATCAACCACCCTAATCGGGACACCATGTCCTTAGGGGGCAGTCTATTCAACATGATCCAACCATTAACTGTGCCTCAGAAGAATATTGGTCCTGGACCATTTTCCTAATTGGGCCACAATCTGTGCCTTAGGAAAATACCAGTTTATGATATGTCAAAAATCTGTCAACTTGGACCATTCTCCACAAGGAGAATGTATGTCCACCAACAATCTATTATGCATGGACCATTCTCCACCTGGAGAATGTTTGTCCACCAGGACAATGACTATCCATGATGCCATATATCAACACTCCCTCCCAAACGAGGAAGTCTTCTCCTCCCTTTCAACCAAGGGAGCAATATCCACGAGTCCCAGCTTGTCCCTCAAGTATGCAAACTTTATCTTGGACAGAGGCTTCGTCAAAATATTAATTGTCTTCTCATCTGTGGAGATGTATTGGAGAACTAATTTTTCCTTCTGGACTTTATCACAGATAAAATATTACTTGATCACAATTTTCTTCGACGTGTCATGGAACATAGGGTTCTTTGAAAGCTTCACACAACTCTGATTATCACAATATATCATAGTCAAATACAACACTTGATAAAATAGTACATAAACCAGATTAGAGAGCCATACTGCTTCTGTACAAGCATCACAAGCTGCAATATACTCTACTTTTGTCGTTTTGCATGATATCATAGTAGAGCCCAAACTAAAACATATACCATAATTAATTTTTCTGTCATCTGCACTCCCTGCCCAATATGAATCAATAAATACATGCAACTGTACACCACTATTTTGAGGCATATCTCAAACCATAATTTAGCATCCCACAAAGATATCTCAAAATGTGCTTTGCAACTATCCAATGTTCATGTTTATTTTTCACCTGGAACTGACTCAATGTGTTCACAACAAAGAAAATGTACGACCTGGTACTAACCAAATACATCAATGAGCTAATCAACTGTCGGTACAAGGACGAGTATATTGGATCAGAATCAGAGTCTCTCAACTTCTTCAGATATGTCACCATGGGAGTTGCCATGGATTTGCAATCCATCATCCCAAACTTCTTAAGGATCTTTACAACATACTTCCCTTTCCCTAGGAATATTTTACCACACTTATGCCATACTTCTAGTCCCAAATAATAATGCATGACACCAAGATCCTTCATATCGAATTTAGAGGATAACTCCCTCTTACAATGAATAATGAGAGTCTCTGCACCTGTCAGAAAAAAATCATCAACATATAGTAATAGGATCACAAGTGCATTATTCACAACCTTGTAATAAAGGTTTGGATCAACATAGCTCTCGGAAAATACAAGTCAAGTAACTATCAATTCGTGCATACCAAGATCTTGGAGCTTGCTTGAGTCCATACATGACCTTCTTTAATATGCATACATGAGTTTCTATCGTGTGTACCTAAAAAACTTAAGGTTTCTCTATGTATACTTCTTCCCTAATTATTCCATTGAGAAAGGAGGTCTTTACATCCATCTGATGTAAACTACAACCCATGGATGTTGCAAGAGATATGATGGATTTGATAGAGTTATATATGGAAAATGAAGCAAACATCTCATCATAATATTCTCCCTCCTACTAGGAGAACCTTTTAGCCACAAATATTTCCCTATATTTATCGATACTTTACATACTTTCCTTCAGTTCTAGGCACAATTTCCCATACATCATGATGGATTGATATTCTTCCATCATAGCTTCCTTCCATTCTTTCTTCTTGTCTGCTTCTTGAAAGGTGGAAGGTTCTGCATTGACAAGACTTGTCATGAGTTCCTCATAACTAGAGAATATTTTGGGCCTCTTTCTTTCCCTAAAGATGCCATTGGGATATTTATGTCTTTATGCTTCCTATAAGGTGGATTCTAGTCATGTTGGTCATTTTCTATTCTTGGGTACAACAACTAGTTCTACAGGTTCAAGTGGTTGGTTTGGTTCTTCACTGGGATGTTCTAGAGAACATGTACTTTCTTCCTTAGGATCTTCATTTTCTTCTTCCTCATTGGAGTCCATGGAATCTTCTATAGATTTCTTGAAGGAAATATTCTCATCAAAAGTCATGTCCCTGCTGATTTCAACCTTCTGTTGACCTGGGACATAGATTCTGTAAGATTTTGATGTTTCACTATATCCAACGAATATGCCCTTCTTTACTGAAAGTTCCAACTTATTCCTTTTTTCCTTTGGAACATGGATATAGACAAGAAAACCAAATATCCTTAAGTGTTCCACACTTGGATTCTTTTCGGAGAAGGCTTCTTCTGGAGTCATGTTCTTCAATATATGATGATGAATACTATTATGAATATATACGGTTGTCATAACTTCTTCTCCCCATAGAAACATGGATATATTATGGTCATTCATCATTTCCTTAACATATTATTCAATGGAACAATTCTTCCTTTCTGACACACCATTATGTTGAGGATTATATGGGACAATTAGCTCCCTCCTAATCTTGACTGCTTTACAAAAGGAAATGAGCTCCTTGGAGGTGTACTCTCCTTCATTATCGAACCTCAAGATTGCTATATTCTACTTAGTGAGGAGGTTGACATTGGTCCACACACATATAAATGAATGATATCCAAAACTCATTTTTCTTTACATGCTTCCTTTAGAATTGGTACTTGGTGAGATCACCTACCTCGCCACTTGATGGAGTCATCTGCTACATGTTTGCAACTATCACTGTAGCTCATTCTCAGAGCTATCGCCTGTGACCCTCCCGAAAAAAGAATAACAAGATAAAAATTATTTCCAATAGCATTTTCATAAAAACATATCTATGGTAACAAGGATCATATAATTACCAAGGTGACCTGCCCGAGAACAAGAAATATTTCCTAGAGGAGATGTCAATTCATCAAACAAGTGAAATAATCATCTATATCAATAGTACTTACATGAAATCAAGTATACCTAATAGTAATAGAACCTTTCAAATATTGTTGTCACAACTATAGTGTTTACTTGTACTGTGACAACTATCAAACTTGATATGTGCAAATTGAAACTTAACAATTTGATCAATCAAACCTGGAACCTGGAGCCTCAACTATTAGGGAGGGTGCGCTTTTTCATCTGAATGTATTGAATCCAAGATCACTTCTTGTACAAGCTCTCTTGTACATCTCCTACAAACACACTCATGATTTGCTGGATGATATAACTTGAAAAGCATATACAAGTGCATACCTTTGAAATTTGTAGCATCATTCAACTTGTCTTCTAATCTGAAACTAGACACCATTTTGACAAGAAGAGGTTAGAACTGAGTACAAAGGGTTCAATGATTAAAACAAGCTAGAAATCCTGAAATTTCAACTTTGACTATAAAATAAATTTTGACCAAAAGTCAACTTTTGACTTTGACAGTCAACCTTTAACTTTGACAATCAACCTTTGAATTTGACCAAGAACTCAAACTTTACGTTTTTTGTTGGCTGAGGGCACGAGAGAGTGTGCTAGGCAGGGCACACTAGAATATCTAGAAATTAGGTCCAACGGTTCACTTAAGGTGCACAAAGAATTAGATTAGGGTTTGATGCAGCTGCAAAATCAGAAACCTTAGTTGCAGCTGGAACTGGTGCTACAACGAGCTTGACAAAGAACTCCCGCTCTACCTTCCAACGGTTAGACTGTTTTGAAGGTAGTGTGGGCCCATAACATGTTAAAATATTCGATGTGCTCATTTTACCATAGACAATATTACAATATTGTCACCCAACCATAGGCACGCAACCACCCCCAAGCACCATAACCTTTTCTCGATAGAATGATTCTAGAAGCAACACTAGAACCAACATATAACCAAGAGAGATAATATTTCTCCAAATATAGTGCGCCAGAAAAAATTCCCAAAACCACAAAACAAGAACAATACTCAACTGCGATAGTTGCAGTTGCAGTCACCAAGAATACCACCAAGAATATCAGAATACCACCAAGAATGTCACCAAGAATACCACCAAGATATACTAGAAGGTAAGGCACATATCTTAGGCTAGATAGCGCTAGAGAGAGAGACTAAGAATCACCCCAGAATATCCACCTTCCATTCTTGCAGCTGCAACTCCAAACTTGCACTATACTTGAGAGAGTGAGTGAGGAGAGTTAGTACAAATGAGCTAGAGTGCCCTCTATTTATAGTGGTTCTTTTCATCTGTCTAGGCCAACTTGTCCTTTTAGAGGCTAATACTTTAATATTAATTATTTAACTGAGCCGACTTGTCTTCTAGGGTTTTTACACATCTGTTTAGGGTTTCTCTAGCTTCCAGAATATTCTATTCTAGTCAAAGGTTACACATGGAGGTTAATACCTACCACAACTACCATAATATCAACATAGCCTTCATGATAGAAGGGTATATTTGTGGGGTACAACAAGACCTCAAAGGATTACAATATCCTCATTCCAACACTGAGGAAGAAAGTTATGAGAGGAGATATTAAGTTCAAGGAGAACTTGGAATCTAAGAGATCCTAAGAATCATGAGAAGTGATAAAGGACGAGGAGAAACAAGCTTCGAAGGATGAATAATATTCAACAACTCATACTTCAGGTGGGGAGGAGGATTTGTCCCCTTCCAGTCTTGTGAGGAGACCCAGGTGGCTATTATATACATTGAAGGATGCCAATGAGGCTCCTAGAAGTGCGGTCAGAGAGAACATGCCTCCGAATAAGTTTCTGAACTATATGGTGCTTATGAGTAGCATCCTTGATGCCAATCCTTTCATGTTTGAGGAATCAACAGATCAACAGGTATGGAAGGATGCCATGGTATAGGAGTACACCTCTATTATGAGGAATGATGTTTGGGACATAGTGTCGATACTGAAGGGGAAGTCAGTTGTGAGTTCCAGGTGGATTTACAAGATCAAACATGCTGTAGATGGTAGCATTGAGAATTTCAAGGCGAGGTTTGTGGAGAGAGGGTTCTCCCATAAAGAGGGAGTGGTACAAGGAGATATTTTATCCAGTCACTAGGTATGGTTCTATTCAATCTATTATTTCTATTGTTTCAGTTATGATGTTGAGGATAAATCAGATGGATGTGAAAACAACTTTCCTCAATGGTATCATTGAGGAGGAAGTATACATAGAGAAACCTCAATGCTTTGAGGTACATGGGATGGAGTCTCATGTGTGTAGGCTTAATAAATCCATAGAATCAAATAGACACCCAAGGTGTGGTATTCTAGGATTGACTAATACTTGCAGAATATGGAATTTCCCAAGAGTGAGGTGAATCCTAACTTGTACTTCATACTTTTTGGGTCGGATCCACTCATCTTGGTTTTGTACGTTGATGATTTATTTCTCACAGGTGCAAAGGATCTTATTGTAGGGTGTAAAGCAGATTTAGCTAGTGATTTTGAGATGAAGGATATTGGATTGATGCATTACTTCTCGGGTTTAGAGGTATGACATGTATTGGGAGAGATATTCCTTGGACAAGGGAAGTATGCAGTAGATATATTGAGGAGATTCATGATGGAGGACTATAAACCGATGGCTACACCTATGATTACAAATATGAAGGAGGTGATCACTTTAGATTCAAAGTTGGTGGATCCTAGGATATAATGGCAACTGATAGGGTCCTTGATTTATTTGGTCAACACTAGGAAAAATATTTGTTTTGTTGTGAACACCTTGAGTCAGTTCATGGTGGAGACGAGGTAGGTGCATTGGGTAGCAACGAAACATGTGCTCAGGTACTTGAGAGGTGAAATGGAGTATGGATTAAGATATAATACTTTATCTTGGAATCGACAATGATTACTTGGTTCAATACGAAGCAGACTTTTGTAGCACTCATTTCAACAAAGGCATAGTATATGGAAGTGAGTATGGCTAGCGGCTAGTTATGAATCCATTTGGATTAAAAAATTGCTTACAGGTTTATTTGATTAAGAGTTGGAGCCTACGATGATATACTGCAATAATGAGAGTTGTGTCAAACTCTCAGAGAATCCATTATTCCATGACAGGTCCAAGCATATTGAGATTAGATACCACTTCATTCGGTATAGGATCCATAAGGGAGTAATGAAGCTTCAATATATTTCCACAAATGAGCAGGTTGCAGATATTCTGAACAAACCCTTGGAGAAAGGGAAGTTTGTATTCTTCAGAGACACACTTGGAGTGGTGCAAAATACCTTCCTCACTAAGAGGTGGTGTTTATGCTAGTGGTAGAATCAGAGATGTATTTCCACATAGTTCTATGTGTCTAGATGTATGGAAATCGTCCAAATCCTTCTATTTTTGAATTTACTTTAATTAAAGGAATTATTAAAGTAAATTGTTTTTATTAATTAATTATGTAATTAGTTAACTGAGTTATTTAAGGAAAGTGATAATATTAATTAGCATGCTTCTAAATCTCAAGTGAGGTGATAATTAATCTCAACTATCAATCACTTTGGAGATTAGAAATAGATTATAACTCACGATTATAAAAGCAAGGCTAGGGTGAAGGAGGAAGAAATTTGACACTTGAGAATGGAGAAGGACCTTTTCTTTCAAGAGGATTGGATCACAAAGGACTATGATTCAATATCTTATATAGGTGGAGAAGTACTTCCATCTAGAGATCAGGTCAAGGAGAAGATAGAATAAAGAAAACGTAGGTGGGTTTCAGTTAGAGGAAGCCACATGGAAGTATTGCATTGTACATATCTTTCTGTACAGTCTTTCCACACATGTACATGAGTTTCAATGGAGACAGTTGCATACATACATGGGTTTTCTGATGGAAATTCAAATACACCTCAAAAAGTGTGCATTTTTGGGCCGTATAGCAGGTCAAACTTTGTTAGGTTTGTCTGAAGTTGTATTTCTCTCAATGGGCCATTATCCCTGTTATGGGAGCCTTGATTTTAGCATAAAAAAATCATTCTCAACACTGGCTTTCCCTCCGAGGTTTTTCCAGGGGTATCTACCCAAAAATATTGGTGTTCATGTGTGCATGATTTGGTTTGAACCTTGTTTATGCTTCCACTGCATGTTTAGTTGATTACTCTCATGTTCTTTAATTCAATAAGTGATTTATTTGGAATTAACTGTCGGGTGCTAGGTCAGAGAAATTTAAAAAATGATACCATAGTAAATCATTCTTCCATAAAAAATTATCTAATGCACTAGGGTCCTCTTGCAGTTGTTGAATGATCTTGCATACCTCTTGATCTTGCTTCCATTCTATCCTTCCTTCTTCCACCCAATCAAATTATGGAATATAAATAACACATAGTGAACCCTTTGTTTCTTCTTCTTTCCTTGAAAGTGCATCTGCCACAATATTATGTTTTCATTTCTTGTATATAATTTCAAAGTCATAACCTAACATCTTTGTAACCGGTTTTTCTCGCTCTTCTAAAGATAATCGTTTCTCCAAGAAGTACTTCAAACTATCGTGATTAGTTTTCACTTTGAATGTATTCCTATTAGGTAAGGGTGTCATTTATTAAATGCATGTAGTATGGACAACATTTAGTTTTCATAAATGGGTTTGAGTAAGTTTTTTCCTTTAATTTGGCTTCTTTCAAAGGCAAGGTACCTTCCTTATTGCATTAAAATTGCACCAATGCCATGGCCTGATGCATCACACTCCACAATAAATGTTTTTGTGAAGTCAGGTGTGGCTAGGATAAGAGTTGTACACATAGCCTCCTTAAGTTTTTCAAGACTTCCGTTTGCTTCTTGTGTCTAAGAAAATGCTTCCTTATTTAATAATTCTATTATAGGTGTCATTATTTGACCACAACTCTTGAAAATCTTGCGATACTAGTCTGTCAATCCTAAGAATCCTCTAATTTTCTTCAAGGTTTTGGGAATTGGCCATTCCCTCATAGATTTAATTTTGTTAGGGTCCACTTTTACACCTTCATGAGATACAGTATGACCCAAATATTCCACTTCTTAAACCCCAAAGGCACACTTGGAAGGATTTGCATAAAGTTGTTTCTCTTCCAAAAGTTGTAATACTTTGTTAATATGTTGTACATGCTCTTCCCATGATTTTTTGTAGATTAATATGTCATCAAAAAATACTAACACAATGTTTCTAAGGAAGGGTTTGGAAATATAATTCATCAAGCTTGGAAATGTTGACGGTGCATATAGTAAGTCCAAATGGCATAACGAAAAACTCATAATAACCTTTTTGTGTTCTAAAGGTTGTTTTGGGAATGTCCTCCTAACTCATTTTGATTTGATGATATACTGAATGAATATCCAACTTAGTAAGGAAAATTTCTCCATGCAATTCATCAATCACAGGAATAGGAAACTTATCTTTGATGGTCATTTTGTTGATCTGTCTATAATCTGGACACATACGACATGAACCATCCTTCTTCGTAACCATCACTATTGGTGAAGAGAAAGAATTTTGGCTAGTTTGAATGATGCCCGCCTATAACATTTCTTGGATCACATGCTCAATCTCACTCTTCTGTGTGTATGGATACCTATAAGGCCTAATGTTAGGTGGTACACTTCTTGGTTGCAAATGAATAGCATGGTCATGATCTTGAGCAGGTGGAATACTCTTAGACATCTCTCCAAATACCTTGGAATGGTTGTTGATAACTATTTGGTGATCCACTGGAGAAGAGGATATAGATGTTTGAACATCTAGTGAGCACAATTGTGCAATTACAACACAATGCCCATTTTTGAGTAATTTTGTCATGCTATTAGAGATTATCACCTTAGAGGGGTTCCCTTGGATACCTCTAAGCTCAATTTCCTTGCCTTCTGAGGAAAATATCATGAAAATATCTAGAAAATTAAGGGTCACTGTTCCCAATGATTGTAACCATTGGACTCCTAATACAACATCAAAAACACCCATTTGGATGGAAATCATGGGACTATCCAATAAATACTGCCCCATATTGAGCTTAATACTATGACACTTCCCAGAAAAATTCATGGTACCTCCATATGCAATCATTACTTGAAACTCTAGTGTTGGAAATACAAAACAATTGAGATCTTTTGCTAAATTGTAATTGATGAAGTTATGAGTACTACCAGAATCAATCAAAATTGTTACCTTTTTCTTTTTGATGTATCCTTGTATCTTGAGGGTTTGTGGAGTACCGATTCCGACCAATGCATGACAAGGTATCATTGGAGTAGTCTCTTATAGATCCAGATCTTTTGATGGTTCCAATTATCGATCTGCTTCCTCTTCAAAATATATGTAGAATAATTTCTTCTCCCCACATTTATGCCCCTTATTGTACTTGCTGTCACAATTGAAACATAGTCCCTTTGATCTTATTTCATCCATTTGTTTAGGTGTCAACCTTGTTGGTTGAGTGAGGTTAGGAGAGGGAGCATGGTGATCTCTATAGTTATTAGTGGCCACCCTTCTAGTAGCCATTTTTTTGTTTTCCACTTTCCTTTCCATATTGAAAGCTTGCTCTAGGGATTTAGGTTTGAAGAGACACACCTCGTGTTAAGAACCAAATATCAATATAGCATAGAAAAACCTCAGAGAAAGTACTCAACGCCTTGAAAAAGAGATAATTTTAGATAATAAGCCTCTTCGAGGGGGCAACCTCCTTTTACCGCACTTAAATGTTCAAGTACAAGATGATTAAAAATTAAAATGTCTCCTTGGTATATATAGGAGACTAGGAGGTATAATTACAACTAATGGCCTAAAGCCAACATAAATAAAATAACATTACTAATATAATATGCCCCAATTAAGGGGTAATGAGACAATATTAGGGCTTAACATGTCCCTCCCCTTGAGACAAGTGTTGTTCACAACGCTTGAGTAACTCTGGATGCTTCTGTATAAAAGACTCATCTTCCCAAGTGGAATCTTCAGCCGGTAGTTTC
>SNQJ01S0026494.1:42355-85895 GCA_010110895.2 Picea sitchensis | reverse complement strand
AGTTCGAGTGTATCGTTTCATCAACTTGTTGCTAGGAGAGTATATCTTACTTACCAGGTTCACAACAAGCTCAGAATCTCCAAAAACTATAAGGTGACCACAACCTATATTATAGGCGTTTTCAATGCCTAATAATAAAGCTTTGAATTCAGTGACATTGTTTGTGCAAGCAAACTCCAACCTATAAGAAAAGTTATGAATTTTCCCTACAGGAGAGTACAAGAAAATTCCATCTATGTCACCTTCATTAGAGCATGAACCATCAAAGTGCATGTGCCACATATCGTCTAAGTCGATTTGTTCCAAGGGAATGTTATCCTCCTTGACAAAGATGGAATACACCCCTAGGTCATCTTCGACATAATTCACATTAGGTTGTGGGACGCTCTCTATGTAAGGTGAAATCCTTCCCTCTCTAAGGACTATGATGTTTTTACCATTCCGAGGAATGGATAAGTGTGTCCAGTCGAGTGAGAGGTATCCACCCGTCAAAGCTTGCCAATCTCTTCCTAAGATGATTGAGTAATTTCTTAATGGCATATCAATTACCTGAATACTAAGTGTTGTCCTTATTTTAGGGTGTGCACATAAAAGTAAGGTCACATCTTTAATCTCACCTATGGTCATTTGTTGTAGACTATTATAAGAGAGCATGCTTCTGGCGTTTTCATTTGTACAAGACAATCCTATATCTTCCATAATAATCTTCAACATTACACTTGGGACCGAACTGCTGTCAATGAGGCAACAATGGGCGATCTTATCCATAATTTTTACAGAACTATAAAAAGGGGGATTTTTTACAGGGTATCTAAAGTTATGTACACCTACTTTATTTACAGACAAATCCTCTTCATTTACCTCTTCAGAGAGGATGGATACACCAAAAGCGTTTCCTTCCATGAATTTTTTTAGATGCCTCTGTTGTTCAAGGACAACAACCATGTCTAGAAGGGTGGCATATGCTTTGATGTTGGCCAACTGATTCATAATATTGTATTTAGAAGAGGGGAGAGGAGAGGTAATTCCTTGAATGTCAGGAACCTTCGGAACCTAAACAGTAGCAACTAGTGAGAATGAGCTCGGGCTAGAAGAATTACAGGGAGGATCATATTTTCCTTTGGGAGCGTAGGATTTGTTCCTAGTATTAATGATCATGACATCTTCTAGCTCTGCAAAATCTAGGTCAACGATGGTAGTTTCTGGTCTTTTACCAAAGATCTTATCTCTGGCACTCTTCTTCACCTCACACGTGGTTTCCTCGCAAAAGTTACACCAAATCCAAGGCATGTTAGATTTAGGATGAAAATTATTTTCAATTGGATTTCTGAAGGGGGGTGCAGAAGAGGACGAAGCTCCAGGGGTGAGAGGGGAAACATTTCCTTTTCTCTCATATGCTATCATATGATTATTGATGTCTTGTACTAGTTGTAAGAGGGAAGACATGTCTGTCTGTTTAACTGATTCTCCTTGAGGAAGACCTGTTCTTTCGAGATGTTCTTCATACTCTAAACACGTATGCAGAGCGGAACCGAGGTTATCAATGGATTTTTCCTCAAGCCTATGACGATAGGGGGACGGTAATGCATTATAATAATGCATGAAAGTGGCTTCATTATGAGGCCGAATGAGTTCAGGCATTTGATTGTATAACTTAGTGAAACACAAGTTGAAGGAACTGATGGTCTCACCATCCTTATATGCGATGTTATTGTACTCTTGTAACTGCTCAATTGGGATTTTAGATTGACCATAGGTGGATTTGAACCAATAGACTAACTCCTCCCAAGTAGACATAATCTTAGGAGGAAGGTCAAAGAAATCAACCGCAACCTTTCCTTCCAAAGAATTGAAAAATAAGCACATGGAAGTATCGTTGTCATTGTCTCCTATGTTGTGACATGCATTAGAAAATGCCACCAGGTGTTCATTTGTAGTGACAGTGTTATTCCTCGAAAACCTAGGAAGATTCTCTTTGAATTTAGGAAGTGGACGAGTAGAAGGTGCTAGGTTAAGAGGAGAGGAAACATGCCACTATGCGATTGTAGAATCTTCTTCAAATTGAAAAAGCCCATACTTTTTAATGACTTTGGTGGGGTTTGTGGTAGATTGGACAGGGATATGGTGGCTATATAAGCTACCAATCACTGATGAAGTTGAAGACTGAGAGGAAGAAGCACTTCCAGTGCCACCAGAGTCACCACTAGATGTCATCTTGTGGATGATAGGTAAGGGAGAGAAATACGATTTGGATGAATTAGAAAAGGTTCTCCTTAGAGCACTTTGTTGGGTTGATAACACAATGTTCCTTCTTCCTATTTCAAAAATAGGATTAATTTCAGGTGATAAGCCTCTTCTTCTCCTAGAAACACAAGGGTCTAAGGACATGAAAAGAAGGTCAAATCTGAAGGAGAAAGAAGGTTATTGTTGATTTCTAGGCTGTCTACGTCTAGCTTCCCAACGTTCTTGGGTATTAATGTTTCGTTCAATTGCTTCCCACGAATGATTAAGCTCAACCCGAGTGTTAGCAGTGTCTAAAATGGTGTTAAACAAATTCAAAGCAATGTTGGTCTGTTCTTGAAGACTGAGCGCAATATTGGGATGCCTTGCAACAGGTACAATCATTAAGAAATAAAACAGTCAAAGAATCAATATTAGAAAAATAGATGTATTTGATTATAATCAAGCATAAAAAATCAACCAGAGAGATATTGAAGATCTCCCCAGTATGGCCGCCAAAATAAATGTTGAGGAAAATATATGAAATGATCTTACTCAAGCATTTTCAGATCTTTCTTGGCTAAATAAGGATAGACAGAAATATCACCCTATGTTTATAGCCATCAAAAATTGTTTCCTAATTCACAAGTATTGATTACAAGTGCTTAGGTTGATATTTTTTATAAATGAAAGTTTGCTGGAAAATTCTTTATTTATGTAATTTTCTGAATATAACAGATGCTTAAATAAATATAGAGACAAAAGTAAAAACACAAAGTCAATAATCAAAACAGATGAGACATAAAGCAATCGTTTATTCCATTCCAATTTATCAAAAGAATCGTTCTCTTTACAAAAATATCTGAGGAAGTTTGGACCAAAGTCAAACTTAGATGTCCCCGATGAAAACCATACAAAAGGACTTCTGACAGAAAGTAAAAAAACTAAACTTTAAAAGCTGGATCAACTTGCCACAGATTGTTTTCCACTCGACTTTGCACAATAGCCTTTGTCAGTCATGAAATTTAATTCACAAACATACAAGTCTACACAGACTATCAAAGATATATCAACACCTCTAAAAAACAAGTGTCTGAATGATGTAATTCAACCCTGAATCTTGTTGTCTAAAATAGAACCCTACTATCATAAAAGAGAATCATGCTTTCAATGAATTAAAGAATGAATGAAAACTGAATTATCTCAACAAAACTTAAAGAGCAAACCTTAATATGCTTCTCCTTCTATTCTCCAGTTGTGCCTCATTTTCCTTTTGCCTTTAAGCAATTAGAATTAGTTGAAGTAGTTGAACCAATTCTTTAGTTAAGTTACCTAAAACTCAACCAACTTTTTTAGTTAAGGGGGGGAAAGTAATAAAATCATAATAAGGGTTTTTAAATAAATAATAACTAGTAGGTGGGACCCCTTGTGACTCCCTTTAGTTTTTAAAAATCATAACACAACTAGTTAATCAATCAAAATATAACTCCTTGTGACTCCCATCATCCTCTCATAAATTGACAATTTATATCAATGATAATTGAAATTATTCCAAAATATATTATCCATATATCCAAAAAATAGTGTGTTGTCCAAAATTCCAGAAGTCAATTGTTCTCAACAATCAATAATAAAAACACTTAAAACCCATATTTGCCACTTTGGGAGGCAATCTTTCCCTTGTTGTTGTTGTCACCCTTTGATCTCTCTGAATTTGCCTTAGGTTGCCTGGAGCCTTTAGGCCTAATATCACTGATCACATGAGAGAAAACATCTCTCAAATGCATGCAGGAGGAAACGGATTTGGCAGAGTCATTTGAGGGTGAGGAGGGGGCAGCAACGACTTTTCCTTTGTCAGGAGCATGGCGGACCTCGGTTTTTAACCTTTTGCTTGCATGGGAAGACTGTACTGGTGAGTGGACAGGGGCAACTTGGACAATTTGATTAACAGGTGGAGCAGGTAGAGACAAGTTAGGCCAGCCACGATGTTGGGAGACTGTCGGGTGGACAATCTCTTGCCATCCGTCGTTTTCAGGGACTTCAGGTTGCAGTGAGACACGAGGGGGCACTGGGATACCAGGGAAATGTGGAGCTTGGAAGGGAGGCCTTTCCGACCTAGGTTGGACCACTCCTTTCCCGATCCAGTTAAAAAATCCAACTTGAAATAGCTGGCCCAACTCATGCGAGTCTGCATCAAAATGTATAGAGAACCTTGGCCTTCTAGGGCCCCTATTCCAATTTCCTCTTCCTCTGTTACCCCGGACATGACTACCTCTACTGAAAAAGCTCATTCATGTATGCATTATTGATTAGCAAATAGTTTCTTCAACAACCATACATGACATCTCTTTTAAATATGAAACAAAGTTTGGCTCAGAAACACATCAGGCTCATGCAATCCAATTCATACAAATCGTTTAATACTTGTCAATGAGCAGGGGGTGAATAAGGGTTCTGGGGCATGTGAGGGATTGTATTGAGCGAAAAGTGTTAAAATGAGGGGAAATAGATCATGATTACTGCTCATAAAACATCAAACAATCAACTGTATTGTAAATCAAAAGAATATATCACTGTAATTCATCATTGTGTGATCCTTTAACTGTCATAATACAAAATTTATCTTAACTATAATTTAATTTTAAGAACAGGGAGTGGATAGTGAATATGAGAAGGTGAGGGGAGTTGTTATATGCGAAAAGTGAAAGAATGGTAGGGAAAATAACGAATATTGTTCGTAAAACCAATTAAGCAATCCATAAAAACAACTTTGTATTCAATACAAGTATACCAATACCAATTAAAAAAAATTGTGTGTCAAAATTGTTCACTGTCCCACATTCAATTTTTCAAACTTTCTTAATTAACACAGTCTTTAATCATACTCAGAACCACTATGCCTTTCAACAGTCTTCTTAAGAGAATACTTGTTTCTTTTCATTTCCTTTCCTTTTCATTTAAACAAAATCAAAAGGAACACATAGTCACATTGCTTCATCTCTGTCCAACATATATTTCTATAAAATATAAACCATTGCCTATAATTCACAATTGCCCAAATCAAACATAGACACATGTCTTTCTTCCAAGTTGAATAGAATTTTTAAAACTTGCCCGATTTCATTCTTTTGATAATATTAACCAATAAAACTTGCAATGAAACCATAATACAAAACCCGAGCTTCATTACTAATGGTGCAACCAAATAAAACAATGCACGACGTCTCCATAATCCATACATAGTAAACAACGAAATCACAGTCACCACTTTCCCTATCTTGGAATGATCCCGATTGGGGAAAATAACACATACAACATCCATCAACTAAAAATTGACACCACGTTGTAGGCATACACCAATTCAACGCATAACGAAAAGGAGGCAACACTCTAACTGTACATTATCACTGGACTAATAAACCAATTAATAAAACGAGATAGGTTTTCGACATAACTGTCATACAAAAGGAGACAACCCCTTGGATGTATATCAATTCTCATCCCCAATTACAACTTTCCAACAACTCGATCAAACAGAGATGAGAAAATACTCAAAGAAGTTGTCATAACCACTCAACTA
This sequence comes from Picea sitchensis, assembly GCA_010110895.2. Lineage (NCBI taxonomy): Eukaryota > Viridiplantae > Streptophyta > Pinopsida > Pinales > Pinaceae > Picea > Picea sitchensis. The sequence goes on along the minus strand of SNQJ01S0026494.1, from coordinate 80,095 downwards.
ATCTATGACAATCAACAAGACACCCAAAAAGAATGTGAATGGTTGGAGTTATCAAAATCGGGCTCTGTAACAATGAACATAAGAAGTAATCAAGAGTTCGCTCGATCATCAAAGCACATAGAGACTGGAGTTCGAACATATCAACAATAGGCAATGACCCTTCGAAACAAGCATGGTGGAACCACAGGCTTTTATAACTCTTTGTTTTTGTAATAGTGTGACAGTTCAACATCGGGTAAGGTAGGAAACTATGAAGAGGAGAAACGATTGATTACTGGACAACAACAAATATCAAGACACACATAGGCATAACCCTCACGCCTTTCTCAAGGTATGAACCAATTTATAACAATGCCAGTGGAAATGCAGACCCGAGGTATCACCAACAACCATAAAGCATATATCTTGGCATAATGGCCATCCCATAACCAACTCGTTGATGCCAATACCACAAAAATAATCCCACGACCAGGTTAATAACCCACAACCATGTCTTTGGAAGATACACAGTGACCAAAAGGTAGTTCGAAAACATATACAACAACCCCATAGCAACCCGAATACAATCGGATATAGTTACCATAACTATGAGGGAGCAGCCAGCAAGGCTAAACAGAGCGAAACCCTCCAAGCAAAATACCCATAACTTCTTAAAACAACATAGAGCCATCAAATTTTTTCACCACACAGAACAACCAACGAAATCATAACTTCAACAACCAATTCTTTCATTTGCAAAATGAATAACCACACAATCATTCCAGAGAGAAGGCCCACGTGTTTACACAATTGCCAATCTCAGGAAAACACAAACCAATACATTACCAAGCCATCGTTCATTTCATACACAGAGTGAAATTCATGGATGGGCGAAAAGAACCATACCTGTAACCAATGACTTTAAAAAGGGCGAGTTGGTCGAGCAGTTCCTTCTAGGCTTGAATCTCATAGCTTAACCGCCAACAAAACCAAATGAAACAATAACCATACTAGGGTGACGATCTGATGGGAGAAGTATGGAGTGACGTGCATTTACTGCACGTCGCTTCCATCTTCCTCCCCATTCAATTTTGTAGTACACGACAACCAACCAAAAACCATACCATTAACCATGCCATTAATTCCATACATTGAAACTTGCGACATATTGCTTGCCATTTGCGCCACCCAAAAATATGCATTAAACATTTCCAAAACATACCATACCATATATCAAATGCGCCTGATATAACTCAGATATGATTCACATAGTCGCTAACCATTGCTAGTTAGGATTAACACTAATTTCTTTTCATTTCATTTGCACATAACCTCGTAACATAGCATGGTATAGTCCCTTTCTTTTGGATTTTTTTGTTATAAGTCTCTTTCCATTTCTTTTGTTTTATGTTGTTACTAACATATGTCTTGTGTAGGTGTAGCCAGGTAATAATCATGGTGGTATCATCATATGTAACAAATGTAGTATATGCCACCCATAAAATAAAATTAGAGCTTAGAATAAGGGAACATCACATAAAATGCATTATCCACCTGCCATTATGTCAAAACAAAACCAAGACTGCATCATCAACCATATAAGACCTTGTAAGCAGTATCGAAACAACAACATGAAAAGTGTGATATGGCTATCTCTGAGCCTCCAGTCTACAAGGGGATCCCACCTACTAGTATTATTTTATTAACATAGTTTAAATAATAGGCTTTAGCAATACTTTGTGGGCGAAATTCCTTGTTGCAATTTTAATCGTCACAACCATGTCAATTACTTGTCCTATTACTCCCCTTGGTCATTTCTTATTGCAAGACTAGAAGGCTTATTCAAGTGTTCATTGGTCTAACTCAAAGGGGAAAGAAGGTTTTCATATATGATTAGACTATATGATCTACTTCCAAAAATTGAGGTGGGTTGGGCGTTGCCAATGTTTTCCAACAAGGTTTTGAATTGCGAGCTAAGTTGATCATTTAGTCTCTACAAGGGGACAAAGTTCAAAAAATCCCTTGTGAGATTAGATTGTCATAGGACATCAGATGGAAAAAATTCTTCAAGATGTGTGGATTTCAAACCCACATCCTCACCCCTACCCAAGTCGAAATTGATGGCACCTTTGTTGCAAAAACATTTAGAAACCCTAGGAAGTTTCAAGCCTTTTCTTTATTGGAAAGAGAAAAACTTAAGGTTTGGTATCTAGATGAATGAACATTGCCTATGGTGGCCTCCAACCACTCTCGATCAGGGAAAACTCCTAACTCAAAATTCTTGGTTTTAAGCTCAGTGATATTTGAACAAAGGCATTAAATATTTTTAAGGTAGTTTTCATGTTAAAACCAAGGATTGGATCCCATCAAACTAGATGAAACAAACCTTCAAAATTTAAAACTATGACTATTTAAGAGATATTTCAATCTCACCCCTAATTGTTTCTTATTCAATGTTGGTGGCATACCTCAGAAGACTTACTAAAGCCTTTCCTCATGAGGGAATCAATGACCACTCTCACAAATTAGCTTGACAAATTTAACAATTGTACCAAAGAAAAAAATTGATGAGATTGATTGATTAACTCTAACATGAATCAATGATCCAATTTACAATCATGATTTTGATGTCTACTAGATTTGAGGTGAAACAATTTTCCGAGGTGTGGAAAAGAATATCCCTCAGGGGTCCGTGCATAAGCATCCACAACCCCACTAAAGTCACAATGACATCATGTCCCGTGCTTCGTTGTCAGCTAGGCATTCATATACTCAGAGGAAATTATCTGCATCACCCCACACTAGCTTAACTTCCTTTCATTGCATTCCCTTTAAATATGTTTCTTATCAATTCATGGGTGAGGGAAGAAGCATCACTTTACAAGATTTATGAGGTTGATTTCCTTTTATTGTGATTTATTTAAGATTTTCCATGCCTAGGTAATACACTATCCTCATATTTTCAACATTAGACATCTAACTTTCACCTTTCACATCATCATCTCTATTACTGTGTGAATGGATTCCTTTAGTAAGTTGTCTTCTTAAGCAATGCGAAGTGTCAGAATAGTCAAAGTGTTACTCACTTGGAAAGCTTCAGGTCCATCCACTAACTACAAATATCTATCCATGTCCATAATCCATGGCCAAACCATCTTTTCCTCAAGCTCGTACCAATATCAATTCATCTAGAATATTTTTTAGGCATGAATTCTTAGGGAAATAAAAAAGTACTAACCATTTGTATGCCCATAGTCTGTAAACCAACAAGAAGTGAACTAATTGTGGATTGTAAACAATAAAAGCGCAACTAATCATGGCCTAAAAATAACCAATGCATGGTCACTCGTGGATTGTAAACAATAAAAGTGAACTAATTGTGGATTGTAAACAATAAAAGCGCAACTAATCATGGCCTAAAAATAACCAATGCATGGTCACTCGTGAGTGTCTAAATAAGGTTATGGTCATAACATATCATTGTCCAAAAAATAACATAAGGCGTGAAAAGGCTATATTCTAAGAAATCCAAAACGAAATCATCATATTAACAAGATAACTAAGAAAACCAAAAACCTAGAAAGAAATATGATAGCAACCGGGTCAAATTTAAACCTCTTAACCTTTATTAAACCTCCTCACTTAACCGACTTGAATTCTCATCGTTTACCACTACTATTAATAGGCCACCGGAACCAGTGGACCACTGGGCCACCCGGTCCTAGGGTACAAATAATGCACTTTTTAGAAATTTACTTCGGTATGGTTTAACTGGGCACCGAGAATAATCCTCCAAACATCCTCTATAATATTGAGTTTGATCCAGTTTAACCGGTCACCGGGTCACCGAAATACTCTAGACTTACGTTCTCTCACCCTTAACTTCCGGTTCCGGTTGATCCCGTATATACTATGTCCACCTAGATGTTGAATCACTTCAATGTTACTTTTCACCCGCCATATCTTCTCAACGCAATATGCCAAAATTCCATGGCATGCCAAAAATTCTCAACTCTAACGTTGAATTTTTGTTATTCGCCAACTTCGTCAATCACTTTGCAAAATTCATAGGAATTTCACCTTGGTCTCATCCTCATCCAATTGAGATCCATTCATTCAACCCTCTTACACAGAGACTCGTGCTTTACCATAACCACATACATAGTCCATATATAATTAAGACTTGACTATCCCACCCAGTCACCTCATCCTCACATTTGATTTCATTCACAGATTAAGATGTTCACCCAAAGAGCATAAACAAAGGATATATAGAGGCATTCACACAAAGTTCAAAAATACATTATTTATATTAATAACTATATACATGATTTCTATAAACTTAGAAATCCTCCTACCTCTCTGCTTTTACATGCATTTGGCGCTTCTTTGGCCTTGGACACCCCTTCTACTCATGTCCACATGATTACATATGGAAGATAAACCTCTGAATTACCTCAATATTTAATGAATCTCCATGAAATATATAACTAATTACTCATAATAGAAACCCTTAGTTACACAACTGCATCAACTAACCACTCATTGACTAAATCAACCTTCTAGACACTTGCTTATATGTACACAATGATCTCATCCTCTTACAAATATTTCTCCTTCTAGAGGCTCAAATCACAAGATGGTTTGACTAGGGAGAGATGCTCTTGCATCAGACTCCCAAGGTACAAAAATTTTCATGGCCTCCTGGCCATGGTCTTCTATTTACTGAAGTCCACTTGGATCCCATATCTTATGATGTTGTTTTCTACTTGCTTGATTGTACTATTGCTTCACTGTTGTTTGCAATCTTCCAGGATCTCAAAGTTTGCTTTCTTTATATTCATGTACTTTATGTTTCCATACTCCTATCATTACCTTAGCAATGCTATGTTGCATGATATTTCTTTTCCACTCAACTTCATATATTTCTCCATAATGTTTAAGATGTTGAGTTATCTTTTCCATGGCTTTTCTATAACACGCTGACTATTCTCATCTTCATCATTCTTATATCTAATTGCATCTACACATAACTCAAACAAACTACAAAAAATGATTTGCTTACTAAACTCTTGAAGTCCAACAACAGTCAAGAAGATGACTGCTAACACCACTTGCTTGTCTTCATTATATATGTAGTTTGTTGCTTTTTCTTGTGCATTAGTTCTTTCTTGAATTTCTGATTTATCTTTTGCAACCTGCTGATTACATTTAGTAATTTCATCCTCTTTATTTTCTTCCAAGACAATTCTTTGCTCTACACCTTTATGTACATGAAAAATAATTTCATTTTTATGAGACAATTTTGCCTCTTCTTCCCTTATCTCGTCTTCTTCAATACTATGCTTTCTTGGACACTTCTCAGGACCAATTTGAACTTTGTTTACAATCTCTATATAGTCTTCCTCAACTTTGGGATTGATTAGCCACTCTTCCAAAAAAATTAAATCCTCATCATAATCTGTTGGCATTGCATCTGAGTGTTTTTCTTCAATTTCTTTGTCCTTCTTATGGCTATCTTCATAAACCATTTATGTCATATTCACCATGAGGAAAATCTTCTGTGTCTATTTTTTTCCAGCACCCATACTCTTTGAATAAGCATGATCTCCCTTTTCACTACGTTTATGAGACAATGTTGTCTTGTTATGACCCAAAATGCTCAAAATATAAAAAAATAGCAGAAGTACACACCATGTACAGAATGTCATCGTGGAGCACAACTCCAAGATAGATAAATTACACAATAACTCCTTAAAGAATAGTGGAACCCCCTCCAAATAACTCAATACCATTCATACTTCCCAATTTACATGTCAATAATGAATACATGATCTCTTATATATATCTATTCACACTTGCACATGAGGCCCCTTTATCACTAGGTCGACCCTATTACATATGTATTTACACATTATATGTACATTCAGGCCCATATATTCCCCCCCTTGGGGTCATATCATATACATTTAGCCATATATATGCCCCCCTTGGGTCATAACATAGTACCCTCCTTCAAAAAGGATTCACATGTGATGAAACCAAGTATTATTAGTTTTTTATGTTCCTTCTTTCTTCATTCCATTGTTGATGATCTATCCATCCAAAATCAATTATTTTCGGTCTTAATCCTTGGTGTCTAGTTGTTGAATAGTTTTCTTTCCTTTGATTCCATGTATTTTTGTTGAAGCTTCTCCAATTTGTAGTCGTTGTTGGTCTCTGATAATATCTTGTTGAAGAGTATTTTGGTGATCCCTTGTTCCATTAATATTGAGAAGTATTCCATCTTCTTCCTTCATAATGTTGATATTGTCCTTCTTGTCTTCCTTGAAATGTTTCTTGGTAATGAGGGTGTCGATACAATTTTACATTTGATGGTCTTCCTTCACTCTGCACATGCATTTCATCTATCTTCTTTTCAGCGACAATGGAATCCTTGATCATATTTTCTTGGTATTTTATTACTCTATCCTTCGAGATAATACCATCTATTTGGCATGTACATCCTCTAGATGGAGTTCAACATCTTCAAGTATCTTTTGTTGACCTTCTTGAATCTTGTCTTCTTTTTCCTTTTGAAGCTGCAATGTGATCCCATCTAACAAATTTTGACGTCCTTCTTCAATTTTGGCTTGTATTTCTTATTTTACCTTATCAGTATTTAAGGATTCCTCAACCTTCAAGCAAATTTCATCTTCCAGTCTTTTGGTAGATTCTTTATCCAAGATCCTTCTTTCTTCTTGATTTTGACAATTATTCTTTTCTTATTTCAATCCCTTGACCTCATCCAATAGTTTTTTATTATGGTTTCGTAATCTACATATCTCTTCATCTTTCTTTTTCAAATCTTCCCTTGACTCATCATTTTCCCACTTTGATTTACTATTATTTTCTTGCTTTAAATTCTTAACCTCCTTAATGAGTGATTCTTTAAGGGATCATATCTTAGATAACTCCTCACTCTTCTTCTTAATCTCTTCCTTTGCTTCTTTTAATTCATCTTGAATTCTATACAATTCCTCCATTTTTGTATCCCTAATCCATTTATCTGAGAAGAATTTTTAAAATTCTTCCCATGTGTAGTGCCATCTAGTATTTTGATCAACATTCATCCACCACTTCCAAGATTCATCAAAAAAATAATCTCTTGCCTTCCTAGGAGTCATATTATATTCTTTTACCAACCTCAACCATTCCATAGGATTGATTTCATCTTTATCTTCATCTCCTGTAAATTTAGGTATTTCAATTGATTCTTAATTGAGGTCTAATCCAAACCCTCAAATCACAACCTCAATATGTTAAGGATAAAGATCTCAAATAGTTGTAATACTTGTTCCAATATTCTCTTCTATGTGTTATATTTCCAATGGATTTTAAATCAACTCAATCGGACATTCCAATCAAACGTTATGATAGTTTTAAGTGAACATACATTTGAAACCCTGATTTGGAGTCTGCCCTCGTGGCCGACCTTAGTTATGATGTATATCTGCAATTTTGGATGTTATTAGTCTAAAATTGTGACCTGTATTACTCTGAAATTTCTTCTTTGCAATGCCACATGTATGACCAAAATTTGATGTGCCAAGTGGAAGTTACGATAACTTCCTCTCACCTTGTTGATTTTTGGCCTTTCCAGGAGAGAGCACTTTTACAGTGTGCCCCGTGCTCAATAATTGAAATTAAATTCTGAAAATTGTACCTGAAATACTATTTCCTTCCCACTATTCAATGCAACTGGTCTCACTCAATTTGGATTACCTATGAATAATTTATGTTTGTTTTACCCAGAACACCTGTTTGAGACTAGTCAATAGGAATAGTCAGTTATCCTATCTTACACAGGGTGTATCTACAAAAGGAGGATGACCCAGAAGCTGAAAATTTTATCACATATACCTTGATAATTTTTGTGAGTATCCTCCGTATTTCAGGGTCTGAAATATTACAGAAAATTTTTTATAGCGAAATTTCCGCGATGACTAAATTCAGGATGATTCCTGAACCCTATCTTACACAAACTATATCTCTGAAAGTATAAGGCCTCATGAGATGAAATTTTAACCACACATACCTTGATTCGTATAGTAAATATATACTAAGGGGTTCCTTCTAAAATGTCGCATAAAAAAATTTATAGAGAAAATTCCAAGGTGTCTTAGATGTAGCAGCGAAACCCCAAGACCTTGAGCTCTGACACCAAATGTTATGATCCAAAATGCTCAAAATATCAAAAAATAACAGAAGTACACGCCATGTATAAAATGTCAATTTGGAGCACAACTCCAAGATACATAAGTTACATAATAACTCCTTAAATAATAGGGGAACCCCTTCAAAATAACCCAATACCATTCATACTTCCCAATTTACATGACAATAATGAATACATTATCTCTTATATATAGCTATTCACACTTGCACATGATGCCCCTTTATCACTAGGCCGACCCTATTACATATGTATTTACACATTACATGTACATTTAGGTCCATATATGCCCCCTCTTGGGGTCAAATCATATACATTTAGCCATATATATGCCCCCCTTGGGTCGTAACATATTTAAGTTGTTGCAGTTAAAAAGCTCGTAGTTGGATCTTGGGTCATAAAGGTCGGTCCGCCTACTCGGTGTGCACCTGCCCTTCCGTCCCTTTTGTCGACGGTGTGCTCCTGGCCTTAATTGGCCGGGTTGCGGTTCTGACGTTGTTACTTTGAAAAAATTAGAGTGCTCAAAGCAAGCTTATGCTCTGATATCAAATGTTATGATCCAAAATGCTCAAAATATCAAAAAATAACAAAAGTACACACCATGTACAAAATGTCAATGTGGAGCACAACTCCAAGATAGATAAGTTACACAATAACTCCTTAAAAAATAGGGGAACCTCCTCCAAATAACCCAATACCATTTATACTTCCCAATCCACATGTGAATAATGAATGCATGATCTCTTATATATAACTATTCACACTTGCACATGAGGCCCCTTTATCACTAGGCCGACCCTATTACATATGTATTTACACATTACATGTACATTTAGGCCCATATATGCCCCCCCTTGGGGTCATATCATATACATGTAGCCATATATATGCCCCCCTTGGGTCATAACATGTCTCCTTTGTTATGACATATTTCTGATTATGTCCTTCTCTGTCTTCATGAGACAATTCTTCATCTTCCTCTTCCTTTATGATAACTTCTAGTGGTTGTCTATCTTCATAACCTGCAATCACACATAAAAAATTAGTTTGAGATCCTTGAGACTCCTTGGTCTCAGTTGATGCTTCTAGTATCACTCCTCTGTGCTGGTATGAATTCTCCATGAGACTCTCATCAAGTCTCTCTTCATCATCATCTTCTCCAAGCATTGTTCCCTATTCTGGTTCACAAAAGTGAACTGCTTTTCCTTCTTCCAAGGACTTTCTGTACTCAACGTCTCTGAGTCTTTCCTCTATCTTCAACCAAACATTTTTCCCATGTCTGATTTTTTTCCTCAATTTTCTTGCAAACAATTTCATGACAGGCCACTCGACCTTCTTCCTAAAATTCCACCCACATATCTAGTCTTCTTCAACTCTCTCTTGTAGCAGCTTCATCATAACACCGAGTTGTTCCTTCATCTCAACTATCTCTCTGTCAAATTTCTCATCACTCCTTCTTTTGTGGCTTCTTTCCTTTGAACCCTTCATCGGACTGTCTCTAGTCATCTCCCTCTCTCTAAGCTGCAAATAGACTCTATAGTAACAGGTCTTTTGCACCCTACTACAAAATACCTCACTGAGTTTCTCTCATGAACCTGGCTTTTTGGTATCTCTGGTTCTCTCTATTAGAACCCTTTGAGCTTTCTATGCTCCTCTAGGATTGTGCACTTCTACTCAAAATCTCCTAAGAGCTTCACCTTCTCTTCTCCAGCTTCACTAGATGTAATGGTTTCTACCACATATATCTTCTTTGTTGCTACCTACAAACACATATGCTCTATCTACAATTTAACTAAAATATCAAATGCATTTTTACCTGACAACTTTCATCATATCTACGCCTTTATGTTCTTATATCAAGATTTCCTACTATTTCCAAATCTTAAAAATTCTCTGTAGTCCACACATGACTCTTGCTGCTACTTGCCAAAAACACATATTTTTCTTTACAAGAGTTGACTGCAAAATGTAAGTCCCATTTACATGCAATATTTTCTCCAAGATCTTGTCCTCCAAACACTTCTATGCCCACACATATTCTTCTGGATCTCTGTCTAGGACCTATTTTGGTCGCTTATCATACTTTAGAAAATTTCTTCTTTGCTTAATGATCGCAAGATTCTCCTTCTCTGATAAAAAAAATTGATAGCAACCAGGTCATCTTTAAACCTATTATCCTTTATTAAACCTATTCACTTAACCAATTTGAATTGTCAGCGTTTAAAACAATTATTAACCGATCATTGGGCCCCGAGGTACAAATAATGCACCTTTTAGAAGTTTGCTCCAATTTGGTTTAACTGGGAGCTGGGAATACTCCAAATATCCTTAGTAATCATGAGTCCATTTTGGTTTAACCAACCACCGGGTCACCATAACACTCTAGACTTGCGTTCTCTCACCCTTAAGTTTTGGTTCTGGTTGATCCTGTTTGTACTGCGTCCACCCAGATGTCGAATCACTTACACATTGACTTGTCACCTACAACATCTTCTCAATGTAATACCTACGTGGCATGGAAAAATTCTCAATTCTGACGTTGAATTTTTTCTATTTGTTGAATTCTTCAATTACTTTACGAAATTCATAGGAATTTTGCCTCAGTCTCGTCCTAATTTAATTGAGATCCATTCGTTCGACCCTCTTACACAAAGACTCATGATTTACCATAACCACACAAACAATCTAGATCTAATTAAGACTTGACTATCTCACACAATCACCTCATCCTCATGTTTTATTTCATTAACAAATTAATATGTTCACCCACATAGCATAAACGCAGGATATAGAGAGGCATTCACACATAGTTAAGAAATACACTATTTCTATTAAAAACTCTGTACATGAGTTCTATAAACTCAGATATCCTCCTACCTCTCAGCTGGCCTAATTACACGCATTTAGCGCTTCTCTGGCCCTTTCCACCCCTTCTACTCATGCCCATAGGATTACATATTTACATATGGAAGATAAAATTTCAGATTATCTCAATCCCTAATGAATCTCCATGAAAGCTATAACTAATTATTCGGAATAGAAACCCTTAGTTACATAGTTGTATTGAATAACCACTCATTGACTAAAACAACCTTCTAGACACTTTCTTATATGTACACAAGGATCTCGTCCTCTTACAAAGATTTAATCTTCTAGAGGCTCGAATTACAAGATGGTTTGACTAGGGAGAGATTCTCCTACATCAAAATACAAATTGAAATTGGAACCAACCTATAAGCCAATTGTTAATGTTTATGCCATTATTATAGTTATTTTCATTTCAATAGATAAGAGCAACATAAGAACAAGTTCACTGAGAAATACACATTCACAAGAGACACAACATTTATCCTGGGAAACCCTCTAGGGGAAGAAAACCCAGCAAAAACTTCCTTATCATAAATTGCCAATACAATGCCAAGAGATAACTCAAACCAATACAGATAGTCCTCTCCAAAAGATGTTCCACTCTTCTCCTTCTCTCCAACTGGTAAGTTGCAGCGTGCCTCTTAAGAATGAGAAAGTGTGTTGTGTGATAAAGTGAGGCGCTAGCCTCTCTATATATACAAGACTGGCACGTGTGAAGGGTCTTCACTGGCAGGGTCGACCTCTCACTCTGGGTGGGTAAACCCACCTTTACTTTATTTTTGGGTCTCAATAATAACTATTGGGGCCGACTTCTTATTCTGCCTATTACAATTGTCTGTTGACCAATCCGCAAAAGGGGATTTGGTCCTAATACCATTACCGACATGATTAATCCACAATGGGGATTAATCCTATGAATAAAATAACAATAATAATAAGAATACTCTTTGCAGTTACATTATTTCAACACTCCCCCTTAACAAGAAGGGTATTCTTCAACAAGCATCAGATGAGAGAGAGGCATCATCGATTGGCATCAGGAGGACAATATCATTAATATCATCTTGAAACATTGGCTAGCATATTTCACTAGGTCATAAGTTTTTCTTCATTGGAAACATCACATCATTCTCAAAGAATGCCATCATCATCACTGGCAGCCATATATCCAATAAAAATGATACCTCGGCATCACAACTTATAAGTGACACATCCGCAGTACTACAACGGCTCAATGTCACAGGTTGATAAAGTACGGTAGCTTCGATTAATGATCACATCTTGCTTCGATCTAACAACTAGATTCGAGAAGCAAGATATACATCATCATCTTGCTTTAAGTCTAACAACAAGATTGAAGCAAAGGAATCATCTTGCTTCACGATCCTATAAACTAAGGTCGGAAACAAGAACATCATCATCTTGCTTTCACGTCTATTTCTTGGTCGAAGCAGGAATCGTCTGCTTCGATCTAACAACTGGAATTGAGCAAGGGAATACCCACAATGTCGGGCTTTTCGTCTAAAAGCGAGATTGACGATGACTCGTCTTGTTTCAAATCTAGCGATTGATAAAGGAATGCACAGCGTCTTTCTTCGTCTGTTTCTTGAGTCGGAAGCAATGACTCATCTTTCTTCGTCTAACAGTGAGGTCAGAAAAAAGGAATACCTGCGATGTCTTGCTTCGATCCTATGATTGAGGTCGAAGCAATGACTCATCTTGATTTCGTCCTAGCAGTAGTCGGAAACGTAGACTCATCTAGTTTTCGATCTAATAAGCCGAGTCAGAAGCAAGGAATACGCACAATGTCTTGCTTTACATCCTAGCAGTAGTCGAAGCAATGACTCGTCATCTTACTAAGTCTAACGGCGAGGTGGGAAGCAAGAAATATATATGTTCCCCCTTCCGGGGAGGGTTCTTTTCGGACTATACCAAGCTTTTCGAAAGTGTTCAAACTTTACGGGATATAGGTTTGGTCAACACATCAACTAACATGTTCATCCGTGCTAATGTCGGAACTTCAAGGCTCCTCTCACGTATACATGTCGCGGATGAAATGATGGCGGATCTCTATGTGCTTGGGCACGTCGTGGAATATAGGATTATATGTCATCTTATGCATCTGGTTGTCACATAGAATCGTGGTTGCTCTCATCTCCAAGTCAAATGGAGCGATTCAACAACTTTTGAAGCCATATAGCTTAGCGGCCCTAATGAGAACATCGAAATGTGCTCTACTTCCGTTGTCTTTGAAATTTTGGATTGCTTCCTACTTTGCCGCGAGATCATGGTTGATCCCAAAGTGAACAACATCAGGAAGTGATTTTTTTACATGCCTGGCAGCTTCCTTCCCAATATGCATCGGTATATCCACTCAATGTGAAGTCATGATCCTCCATCATAGATAAGTCCATAATCCATTGTACCTTTAAGGTACCTCATCACATGTTTTGCGATACACTAGGTGAGGAACAAGTCTAGGCTCTACCGAGCCCGACTCAAGGTGTTCAATGAAAAACAAATGTCTAGTCTAGTGTTAGATGGGGTACATTGATGATCCAATAATTTGTTTGTCTGATGGCATCTATCAAGTCCCCGACTGAAGTGATGACTAGCACGGCTTAAACCTTCGTTTCCATGGGTGTATTCATGGACTACATTCTATCATGTTGAATCTCTTTAACATTTATTTATTATTACTTCCCTTAGTTAAAGGAAGATCCTTCTAGACTCTACCATACCTCAAGACCTAAATGCACTAGGCCAGATGCTTTCATTTCAAATTCTAGCGACAAGCTTCTTTTTACATTCGTTGATGAGCTTTTCTTCTCCGATTAGAATAAGTCATCCACATCTGGAAAGGTAATGGGATTCTTGGTTCATTATCCATAATTTTGAAGTAGAGATTTGAGTCTACTTTACTCTTGGTAAAAACTAAAGCTCGTCAAAGCGTCTATCACGGTATACCAAGCTCTAGGACTTGCTTATCCTTATAAGGCTTTCTTCAATATGCGGACATGAGACTTCGATAACGACCTCAAATCCTTGGGGTTACTCTATATACACTTCAATTACGATGACACCATTCGGGAAGGCCGTCTTCCATTCAATAAGTGCGGCTTCATTTCATCTTAAAATTTGCAAAGAGATATGATGGTCCTAATCGAAGTAATATCCGATACAGGGCCGAATGTCTCTTCATAGTCAATGCCTTCTTTTGGGAAAAGCCATGAGTGACAAATCTTGCTATATTTCTCAATACTTCCATCGACAACGTGTTTTTATTTTGAAAAGCCATTTTGATGATACATCCTTACTTTTTGGTGGGAACTGGCTACATACATCATTCTTTAGTATGGTTAATTGTTCTTCTGTCATGGCATCGCCCATTCCTTCTTTGAATGGCTTCTTCAAAACATGTAGGTTCTTCATCAAATGGAGTGCATCAAAGCCGTGTAGTTGGAGAATGGCTTTGGTCTTCTTTTCGCACCGATATAGTGGTTCATACGAGAACACCATACTTCTCTCCATCTTGAATAGCTCTCTTGCCCAAGCGGGCTTTCTTTTATGGGAAAAGGTCATTTGAGAGGTTCTTGAACTTACGTTATATCATGATCTTCAGTCTCCTCATCGGAGGAAGTTACAACTTCCCTTACCGGTTCTACTTGATTATGGGAACTTCCCCTCACGGTCGTAATCACGGATTCTGAGTCCTCTTATATTTCGGTGACATCTTCTTGATTTCTTAAATGATGCTTCTTCATCAAAAGTCCGCGTCCCTCTGATTTCAATATGGGTGACGGGTATGTAAATTAGAAGTGCACTATGGGATGTCGGTTGCGCACATAAACAAGCTGCCATTCTTTTTTCCCATAGCACATGGGAAGATCTTGATAGTGAATCATGATCTTCACTGACTTCCATGGTGTTACGATTTCTTCCCTTTTATTTCTGCCGTTTTCGATTTTGGGATTATAGGGAGTAGTGAGTTCCCTCTTGATCCCAGCACATCTCACCCAAAAGTTTACAGACTCCTTTGAGGTATATTCTCCTCCGATGTCAGGCAGTATCTTAATCTTTCTTTAGGAAAGATTCTCTATCAAAGGCTTTGAATTCTTGAATTTCGCGAATACTTCATCTTTAGATTTTTAAGAAATATATCGGGTCTTCACGAGAATAATCGTCAATAAATGATACGTAGTATACATACCAGCTAATGGAGGATGATGGCATTGGGCCCTGGATGCGAATGAATGAGTTCCAATACTCATTCTGGCACATTTGTCCCTCTTTGGAAAAGGGTTCTTGATATTCTTCCCTTAGCGCACATCAACTACAAGGAACTACCATACACCTTCATGGTCACCTTTAAGTTCTAGTAAACATGTGACAACTTTGCATATGTATGGTAGTGCCTTGTAGTTGATGTGGGCTAATCTTCTATGCCAAAGTTAACATGGTTTTGATGGCATGGGTCATGGCGGTTTCTGAGTGACCCTTCGGCTTATATAAGCCATTATCTTCATTTCCAATGGCGATTGCTTCTTTAGGTTTCTCCCTTAGCCCACATGAAATTTTCCATCTGAAGGCAACTTGTAGCCTTTCTTGTCTAAAGCCGATATGAAGAGTAAGTTCTTCTTTAGGTGACACATAGAGTATGTCCTTCATTGTTGGCTGAGTTTTCTAAATCTAACGTAGTTTGTTCTCCTACTCCCTTGATGGGATATTGATAATCATCTCAATAATAGTCACTTAAAGAAAAATTCTTTTATGAAATACAAGAGAGAGAGTATTTTCTTAGTCATGTGTTTGTATGCCATATCAATGAGCCATGTCATCTCTAGGTGATACAGATCCTGAGAGATTTGAGATCAAGACATGGTCCTTCTATCGTATCTTCATAGGTGGTTCTTTAAATGTCTTAGAGCTATGTGTGCATGTTGCCTTTTGTGCTTTCCTCTTGTACTCTTCTCTTACATTTGGACAAGAATTAGCCTTGTGTCCCATCTTATCACAATGATAGCATTGTATAGATGAGAGATCTAAGATCCCTTAGGTTGTCCTTTCTTAATTTCTTGGATGAGATTCTTGGTTGTTGAATTTGTTTGATGGTTGAGGTTCTCCATGAGTTTCCCTTTGAAGTAGGGTTTCTTCCTTCCTCCTTTTGTATATGAGTATCTAGGGCTTGATCATCATCCTTGCTAGTAGTGCTTCACGATTGGTTACCCATGTCTCTTCTTGGATGCATTCTTCCCATAGGCTCTCAAATTGTAGTTTCTCCTTACTGACACATATTGTTTGGATGAAAGCATCCAAGGTCTGTGAGACCATTTAGGGCAGTCATTACGAATTCATCTTCATATATGGTGTCTCCAATGCGCTTTAGCGTTGCTTTATTTATGAGATTTGGGAAATATTCTTGAATCATTTTCTCCTTTAAATCTTGGTATTCTTCAATTGAGATCTTAGATTCATCTTCGATTGATGTTCTTTCCTTCATCTGAGTTTGCTTAGAGAGTCAAACATTTCCTTGGAGTTTTCTTGGACAATACATATGGGATCGGTGGTCTTTGATTGAATCTGCAATGATTCTTTGAGCCTGATTGAGTCCTTCTTTTGATGCTTACGCTCTCTATGACATCTTGAGGTTCCTCCACTTCTTCTTTGATGAATTTTGCTAGGTCATTCTCTACAAGGATCAGACCGATCATATACTTCGAGAACACCGAAGTTGTCTATGCCTTCTGGTTTCTCAACAAGCTTTGTGCTTGTAGACATCTTTTACTTGAGGCTATGAAAAATGACCAAAATGAAAATGCTTAAAAATCAAATTTTTATTGCTTACCGGTGTGTTTGGTAACTGCGGTAATACTGGATCTGAAAATCCAATTTTACCCCTTCAAATTCGTTGTCGTGGACTACGGGTGGTGCCTCTAGTACTCTGGTACTCTGGTAATCTGGTTTTCTGGTACTCTGTGAAAAAATAGGATTTCACTTTCCGGGAGAACCAGCCACTGAAAAGGTGCGCTCTAAGTGCCAAAAATGATCCTTGGGGGAGGAGCAACTTTTCTAGGTGGTTAAGAAAGTTTCACTTTTAGCAAAGCCCTATGTTCTGCAGTCGCAATAGCAATTGACGTTTTCTCTTACCAAAATATGTTTCCTTAGGTTGGCTCATTACCATGTTAATGTTTATGCCGCCATTATTATAGTTCTTTTTCATTTCAATAGATAAGGCAACATAAGACAAAGATCATGAGAAATACACATTCACAGAGACACAGCATTTATCACAGGAAACTCCTCTGGGGGAAAACCAACAAAAACTTCCTTATCATAAATTGGCAATACAATGTCAAAAGATAACTCAAATATCCTGAATGGTCCTCTCCAAAGTTGCGCCCTCTTCTCCTTCTCTCCAATTGGTAAGTTGCATCTTGCCTCTTAAGAATGAGCAAGTGTGTTGTGTGATAAAGTGGTAGCACTCTATCTCTAAGACGGTATGTGAAGAGTCTTCGAGTGACCTCTCACTCTGGGTGGGTAAAGCCAACTTTATTATATTCACGAGGTCTCAATAATAGCTGGCAGGGGCGACTGCTTATTCTTCCTATTACAATTACCCACCTTTAATTTATTTCTGGGTCTCAATAATAACTGCTGGGGCCGACTTCTTATTCTTCCTATTACAATTGTCTATTGACCACTCCGCAAAAGGGGATTTGGTCCTAATACCATTACCAACATGATTAATCCACAATGGGGATTAATCCTATTAATAAAATAACAATAACAATAAGAATACTCTTTGCAGTTACATTATTTCAACACCAACTACTCTATGAAATCAAACATAAAGAAAATGACTTAAAGAAAGAAAGCATAAAGAAAATACTAATCTATGTAAACAATATGAAATCATATTATTATCTATTGATATGCCTCCTACCGTAACTACACTAGCACACCAAGAATCATGTGAAATCATAGTGCCAGTGTAACCATCAAAGGAGATTAATACCCTCATGAATATGTGAGTTATGTGTAGGTTAGTGAAATTGGTATACCATGAAATGTAGGATTTGGGATAATAAATATTTGTATTCTTTATTCATGGACAAAAGTACAAGGTGCTTATCATTTTGTAGAGGCATTTGAACAAATAAGGATTCCATCCAAGATACAATGTTGTCATAAAAGTCACTACTATAACCTTCAAAAACAGGGATGGAGTTTGAAGTTAATTCAATTACCTAATCGTCATGTTTACTTTGAAGCATTGATTACTATGAATACCTCTTCATTTGAACTAACCTTACCTTTGTTGTCAATTGCAACTTGTTTTGTATGATGGATCACAATTTTCAAAAGCTCTAGTTATTCTTTTCTTGCAATACAATCCACATTGAAGGGCATACATTGTGTTCCTCTAAGATTCAAAGTCTCAAATGGAGAATCAAAAATGTCATATTCAATCCTTTATTGATAAGAGGTATTGTCAATGAGCAAGAGAGAAACGTTTATCTTTTCTTCTTCCTCCTCTTGGAAATCATCCTCTACCATTGGAAAGTGACAAAGTGAATACTTAGGTATATCTAAGATACAATTTAGTTTGGTCTACATTAAAATTCTTGCAAAGTCTAAACTTGGAGTTGTAGAAAGCCTCTATGAAGGACAATCCTTGTATAAGTGATTCAGATATAAGTGACTAAGTTCATCGTAAGTGATTAATCTAAGTTTCAATAAAGTTTGGGGGTTATGTTCTAGGTAATACTTAGATTAATCGGATTAGGGAAATTTGGAAATCACCCACTGAGCCAAGAAAATACCATATTTGTTTTCTAACTTGTGCATGGTGGCCTTGTTGCAAGAATAAGTCCTTGCCACTTTGGCTTGGCTTGACCTATTTTTCTTTCTATGGTTAGGTGAAATCCCTCAAGCATGTGTTTAGTTGTCATAAGGCCAAGGCAATGTGTGATTGGGAAGAAAGCTTGTCCAAATAATTTTCATGTTCCCATTTAACATGGAAAGTTATTTTTGTTGGGTATGTGTTATATTCTTTGCACGACTAGTTGTAGTGTTTGCTACGTTGCACTGAACACGCAGGGAGGTCTCGAGAAACGTGTGCCATTTTTTGCTTCATTTTTCGTTTCACCTCAATTTTCGTGTCCATTGTTGAACGGTCTTTCGACACATGGTTTTTGCTGATGGTTTTCTATTTCCGGTTAAGGAATTAGGGTTGTTGACTAATCCAGGCCATTGGGTTAGGTTTTGGATGCCGATGGCTCCTATATGTATATTGTATTGTAAACAATGTATCAAAATGAATGAATATAGAATATGTTGGTTTTCCCGGTTTGGGTTTCCAAGGGAAAAATCTCTGTGTAATGTTTGTATTTTCCATTGTATCTTTTCTATTCTTTTACTAAAAATCTGTTGCAATAAATAATTGTACAAGGTTAAAATCTACATTTGGTATCAGAGCTTTGTTGGCTTCAGGGGGACACCTTTGTGGTCAAGGGTTTGGCTCGAGACTATGATAAGCCTTGTTAAAGTGGGAGATCTGCGATATTGATTCTTCAGGTGAAGAGAAATGGAGATCGAGAAGTTTAATGGGAAAATTTTTGAGCTGTGGAAGCTCAAGATGGAAGATTTGTTGATAGACAAAGATCAGTGGATTGCGGTGGATCTAGGTACTGCACCTACAGGAACTTCAGTAGATGACTAGAAAAAGTTGGATCAGAAGGCGAAGAGCACAATCTGACTGTCTCTCAGATTCAATATTACTAAATGTGTCAAAGGAAGCTACAACCAAGGATTTATGGGATAAGTTGGGGAAGTTGTATTAGTCTAAGTCCCTAGTAAATAAACCATTCCTGAGAAATAAGTTGTATAACTTGAGGATGAGAGAGGGAGACTCGGTGGCAGAGCATTTGAAGGCCTTCAATACCATGGTAAGTCAATTAGTATCTGTTGAGATTAAAATTTCAGATGAAGATAAGTGACGCAATTTATTGTTCTCTTTACCAGACTCATGGGATAGTTTAGTTGTGGCCATATGTAGTAATACAACTACCTTGAAGTTTGATGAAGTGGTCTCATCCCTTTTGTCGAAGGAGATGAGATGGAAGAACATGGAAGGACAAAGAACAAATGCATTATTTGCAAGAGGATGGTCCCAGGAAAGAAATATATCGAAGTCCTCAAGTGAGAGATCTAAGTCTAAGGGTAGATCTAAATCTCCCAGAAAGTTTGTAAAGGTACGCTGGAGATGTGGAAAAGAAGGGCACTACAAGAAGCAGAGTAGATCCAAAGTTGAGAAAAATAAGGGATCTGAAGAATCTCCTTCTACAAAAGAAAATAAGGGATGTGTACTTGGCTTCTTCAAGCACACATGCAGATCATGAGGCATGGTTGGTTGACTCAGGTGCATCCTTTCATATGACTCTCCACAGGGAGTGGTTCTGTGAATATGAAAGGTATGATGGAGGTAATGTTTTCCTAGGTGATGACTCGACAACCAGAATCATAGGTCGAGGAAAATTCAAGTTGAGGCTCATAGATGGAAGGATTAGAAAACTACATGGTGTTCTGCATATCCTAGGATTGGCCAAAAATTTGATTTATGTAAGAAAAATGGATGATGCAGGGGTAAAAACAATATTTGAAAAGGAAACCTGTAGGATGGTTCAAGGAAAAATGGTGCTACTGAAGGGAGTTCGGTTTGGAACTCTGTTTAAGATGCAAAGAAGCACTATTAGTGATGGGTGTAATAGTTCCATTGTTCTTGATATTAGAGTTGAAGAATAAAGAACTCCTATAGCCTCTTGAGAAAAGGTTATGTTGTGGCATAAAAAACTAGGGCATATCGAAGAGAAGGGTCTTCGACTACTACACGGTAAAGGTATGGTTGAAGGTATGTCTAACTGCTCTCTGGATTTTGATTTATGTGAACATTGTGTATATGTGAAGCATAATCGGGTAAGATTCCCCTCTGGTGCAACGAGGGAAGAAGGAATTTTACAACTAGTTCACAGTGATGTGTTTGGACCTATTTCGGTTCCATCATTGGGAAAATCTATGTACTATGTCTCATTAATAGATGACTTCTCAAGGAATACTTGGATATATTTCCTCAGGAAGAAATATGAAGTCTTCAACATGTTTAAAGAGTTTAAAGCTCTTGCTAAGAATCAAACAAAGAAAAGAATTAAGGTGTTAAGGAAAGATAATGACGAAGAGTTCTATGGGAATGAATTTGAAGAATTCTGTAAGAAGTGTGGTATAGCAAGACATAAGACTACTCCATATACACCTCAATAGAATGGAGTTGCAGAAAGTATGAACAAGACACTGATGGAAAAAGCAAGGTGCATGCTTAGTGGTGCCAGGTTAGGGCAAGAATTTTGGGCAGAGGCAGTGGGTACTACATGTTACCCGATCAACAAATCACCCTCATCACCGCTGGATGACAAGACTCCACAAGAGGTATGGACTGATAAGAAACCTTCTCTCACACATCTCAAGGTATTTTGTTGTGAGGCCTATGTTCATGTTCCAAAGGAAAACATGAGTAAGCTAGATAAGAAGGTTGAAATGTGTATTTTTATTGGGTATAAATATGGTCTCAAAGGTTATAAGCTTTGGAACCTAGAAACTAAGAAGGTTGTGTATAACCGAGATGTGGTATCTAGAGAAATGAAGTATGTTAAACATGAAGTGCTATCAAGTAAGGAGGAACCAGAAAAAATAGAGTTTGATTTAAATGATGATGAATCAGAATCTACAAAAGAACATGAATAAGAAGAAGAAGATCCTCATACTCCAGTATTGAGGATACCGGTTCGAGAAAGAAGGCTATCGGAAAGGTATACTCCATCTGATTTCCGTTCAAATTTTGTTTTTTCTATTATTCATGATGATCTTAGAACTGTTAGGGAGGTAGTGGATTCAGAGGATGGAAAACTCTGGAAAAAGACCATGGATGAAGAAATGGCAGCCTTGGATAAAAATGAGGCTTGGGATCTAGTGGAGTTGTCGACTAGAAGAAATCTCATTGACAACAAATGAGTATTTAAAAAGAAGCTAAATGCAGAAGGAAAAGTGGAGAAATACAAAGCTTGGTTAGTAGCAAAGAGTTATTAGAGCTGTATTCTTTCCCATTGTTCATCACAAAACTACCATGCAAACAATGATGTAAAAAACAGGTCCAGCGATCCCTCAAAGCCTGAACTCTGTTTTCAGCACCCGTGTCTATGTCTTGGCTTGAACATCTTATTGCATACAATCCCAGATTAGACCAAGTTTGAATTAAATAGGGCAGAAATTGAAGGCAGTGCAAAAACATGTAGAGAATGTTCCACTGAATTTTAAACACCGTTATGTATCAAGTAGGTTGGAAGGGAGACCAGTGCTCTGTCATCTGCCCAATGGGCTTCAATAAAAATTTAGTAATTCCAAATGAATGTATGTTACTAACTCCTATTTTGCTAAGGCCAAAATTGCAAATGGAAACTTGATCATGACATAAAACAGCCCAAATGGAAAGTTAGAAAAATGACACAATCTGCTTAGCACAAAATAGCCAGACTAAATGGAGCTCCCTCGAAAGATTCAACATCATCTCTTCTTGCCATGCTTTCTTGCCTTCACAGTTCTCTCTAGTGCTCTCAGGCGCTGATGAACGAGAGAAGATGATGGTGGTCCTTTCTCAGTTGTTATGATAGATCCAGCATGACTTGTGCCTGCTTTTGGTGGCACAGGCATCTCAGGAAGAGCCAATGCCTTCTTGACACCTGGCATCCTGATTACTGATATACCAAAAATGAGCACCATGATTAGCACAACAAATGCATTGGTCAATTTCCATTGCCAAAAGTAACTATCAACTGGCCATGTAATCCTATAATTTATAACTCCCGTGACCATATCTTTAACCTCCTTTTGCAGTAAATTATTCCATATACATTCCAAGCTTCACTCGTAACAAAGCTACAAA
Source organism: Picea sitchensis (assembly GCA_010110895.2). Taxonomy (NCBI): domain Eukaryota; kingdom Viridiplantae; phylum Streptophyta; class Pinopsida; order Pinales; family Pinaceae; genus Picea; species Picea sitchensis. The sequence goes on along the minus strand of SNQJ01S0026494.1, from coordinate 57,041 downwards.
AAGGTTGAAAGAAGTCCAATAGACGTCTTTCAACGATGAATGCTAGCCACAAACTATGAATGACATATCTTATCAAGTATGAGAATTAAGTTAGCAAGCAAAATGGAAATATATGGAAAATCTAAAGTGAAGTCAACTTTTATAATAGATAGTAGTTTGTGCAACAAATTAACAACAGTATTTTTTATAAGGAAACCTGTAGCTATTTCAAATTTTGAGCTCAAGCAGGTCCTCCAGAAGTCATTCATTTTGATAGACTCTACATGACTTCAAAGAGGCCAACATTGTGCAAATGGTCAAGTTCTTCATTTCAATGTTAACATAAGCATTGTAAGTATCTTGGGAAAAGGTGGATTAGAACCAAATGATAGACAAAAACAATGATTGAAACATGTCATTTTAATAAAAGCATGAACAATATGTCACCAAGTATATTAAAAATACATGGAAATTAAAAACCAAACTCAAGAAGTTCATGGAATTGCATATATTGGCAATTTGCAAAATAACTAGTAGCAGTGTCTTTCTAAGAAAATTTGTAGCCCTTTTAATTTTCGACCCAAGCAGGTCCTACAAATTCTGGACTGTTTCATGGCTATCAATATTAATCTCATACAGAATTTCTTTCATTTCAATGTTAAAGAGCAGACGATAAGTGTCTTAGCAAGAAATTGGTCAAACGCAACTCCAAAAACACTCATCGATAATCAGCAAGTGTTCACTTACGAAAGCAATAATATCGAAGGATGGTGATTTAGATTTCTAGGCAAGTAAATAGAACAGGAAAAGCAAACTAGTTGGACATCTTTACTAGCTTACTTATTTAAAAACTCCCCAAACAAACATTGGAAGCACATATGTTGAGAAATTTTCTAATGGACATAACAGGGTGCCTGGTTTATGAAAAGTTTCAAACATGCATATGACAAATTATGGAGCTGGATCCGAAACTGTTGTATCTCCATGCTGCATGCCTCGAAGCAGGTTCATGACAAAAGATCAGGTGCATTGCTGATCACCTGATTGTTGAAGGATCAAACAGTGAGCTCCAACATTAGAGATTATTATGTGTAATTTTATATTATATTATGTTATTGAACTTTATGTTAATGACTTGGCATATGACCAATATATTGTTAATGTTTATGCCATTATTATAGTTCTTTGCATTTCATAAGATAAGAGCATAATAAGAACAAGATCACTGAGAAATACACATCCACAAGAGACACAACATTTATCCTGGGAAACCCTCTAGGGGAAGAAAACCCAGAGTAAAACTTCCTTATCATAAATAGCTTATACAATGTTCAGAGATAACTCAAACCAATACTGAAGGTCCTCTCCAAGAGATAAGCCACCCTTCTTCTCCTCTCTCAACTTGAAATTGCGGCACTTAAAGAGAATGAGCAAGTGAAGTGTCTTAGAAGTGGTAGCCTCTTATTTATATCAATCATGCACTTGAAGAGTCACCATCGCGGTGCGACCTCTCTGTTGGGTGGGTAAACCCACCTTTAATTAATTACGGCCCTTTCATTATAGCTGCTGCTGGGGCCGACTTCTTGTCACACTTTGTAATTGTCCAGATGACCAATCCGCCAAAGGATTTGGTCATATTAATAATGACATGATTAATCATCGATGGGGATTAATCCAATAATAATAATAATAATAACATGATTAATCCACAATGAGTTTAGTCAATAACAAAATAATAAGAATGCTCTTGAGTTACATTATTTCAACCTCCCCTTAACAGAAGGGTATTCTTCATCATCGGTGAGAGTGCACTCATGGGGTGGCATCTTCGAGGGGCTTGATATCGTCAATATCATCTTGAACAATTGTCTAGCACATTTATGAGTCATCGAAAATTTTCTTCATCGGTGACATCATCATTCTCGAAATAGTATATCATCATCATCTGCATCAAAATTGTATCGGTAAAAATGATACCTCATCACAACATAGAACGTCACATCCGCGGTACTACACTGGCTCAATGTCGCGGCCGGTTAATTTGGTATACCGATTAATGGAGTCCACGTCTTCTTTCGATCTAACAACTAGGTGAAGCAAAGTAATATCATCATCTTGCTTTTCGTCGAACAGCGAGGTCGGCGGGAATCCGCGGCGTCATGCTTTCGTCCTAACAACTAGGTCGGAAGCATGGCTCATCTTGCTTTCGATCTAACAACTATAGATTAGAAGCAAGACACATCCAGCATCACAAAGCTACATCTAACAACTATGTAGGAAGCGTCGGCGTTATGCTTCGATCTGGCTGTAACTAGGTCGGAAGCATAACTCATCTTGCTGCGATCTAACAACGAGGAGTCGGAAGCAGGAACGCGGTACATGCTTTTCGTCTAACAACGGAGTCGAGAAGCATGACTCATCTTGCTAGATCTAACAACTGGAGTGAAGCAAAGGAATATGACGTTATGCTTCTGGGTGATCTAACAACTGAGTCGGAAAACATATGACTCATCTTGCTTTATGTCTAGGTCAGAAGCAAGGATCACCGCGGCGTCATGCTTTACGTCTAACAATGAGGTCAGAGGCAATGATCACACAGCGTCATGTTTTACGTTTAATAGTGAGGTCAGAGGCAAGGATCACATCTACTCCCCTTTCGGAAGGTCCTTTTGGATAATACCAAGCTTATCTCGAAGATGTTCAAACTTTACACGAGATAGGCTTAGTCATCATCGACAACTGTTCATCCGTGCTAATGTGTTGAACTTCAAGGCTCCTCTCGTATAACTAATGGCGGATGAAATGATGGCGGATCTCTATGTGATAATCAAAGATGTAATAAAATGACAGAGAATCATGTAATCCATGACAGGTCGAAGCACATAAAATCGCGGTTGCTCTCATCTCAAATCAAATAGACTTTGTCGGCAACTTTAAAACCATATAGCCATGACTAGCGATCCAATGGCAATGTACTCTGCTTCCGTTGTCTTTGAGAGCAATCTTGGATTGCTTCCTACTCTTCCGCGAGATCATAGCTGATCCCAAAATTGCTGAAGCGACATCAGGAAATGCTACGTCGTAGCGCTTCCTGCCTAATCTGCATCATTATATCCACTTAGTGTGAAGTCTTGATCTCCATCATAAATTTGAGACCATAATCCGTGCCCTTAAGGTACCCTCATCACATGTTTTGCAGCCACTAAATGAACATTACGGGCTCCGCAAAAGCTGAGCTCAAGGTGTTCCTTTGCAAAGCAGAGATGTCACGATCTAGTGTTAAATCCGGGTACATCCCGGTGATCAATGATGCGATGCGTACCGAGTGGCATCTATCAAATCGGACTGATGTCGACCAACAACTTCGACTTTGCTTCCATGGGTGTATTCATGGACTTGCATTGAGCATGTCGAATCTCTTGAGTTACGACTGTGTACTTCCATGTTTTAAGGAAGATTCTTTTCGGACTCGCCATACCTCAAGACCTAAACAATAATGCATTAGGCCAAGAAAGGTCTCATTTCAAATTCTGCGGCAAGTCTCTTGTTTACATTAAGTGATGAGCTTTTCTTCTCTGATTAAGAATGGTCATCCCGCATGCGATAATAGTATTACGGTTCATTCTCCATGATCTTGAAGTAAGGATTTGAATCTGCTTTCTTGGTGAAGCCCAAACCGATCAAGAAGCGTCTGCTCACGGCCATACCAAGCTTTGGAGCTTGCTTGAATCAGTATAAGGCTTTCTTCGAATTAATGATTATGAGACTACGTCTTCAACCTCAAATCCTTAGGGTTGCTCTATATACACTTCCTCTTCAATGACACCATTAGGAAAGGCGTCTTCACATCCATGCGAAATTGAAGCTTCCGTTTCATCTTAGTAAGAGCTATAATGGATTCGATTGATTAATGTCACGGCCGCGAATGAATGTCTCTTCATAATTCGATTCCTTCAATACGGGAAAAGCCCACGGCGACAAATCTTGCTATGATATTTCTCAATACTTCCATCGGCGACATGTTTTATCTTGAATAACCATTTTGATGATACCACATCCTTACTCTTGATGCAGAACAATTTCCCATATATCATTCTTTATTATGGATTGGTGACTATTACGTCGCAATATCTGTATTCCGCTTCTTACCGGATGGCTTTTTCAAAAACATGTAGGTTCTTCATCAGTAGATTGCACATCAAAGCCCGTTAATGGCGGAGAGTAGCTTTGGTCTTTTCACCGTCTCGTGGTTCCTTCTAGAACACCATACTTCTCTCCATCTTGAATAGCTCTCTTCATAGCGGACATTCTTTATGGGAAGATCATCGAGGAGGTTCTTGAACTTTTGTTATCATGATCTTCAGGAGTCCTCATGGAAGCTACAACTTCCCTTATAGGTTTTGCAACTCTAGGAACTTCTCTCTCACGGATACGTCGTCACAGGATTTCGGGTTCACATACCCTCTTCGGTAGCATCTTCTCGATTTCTTAAAAGTTGCATCTTCATCAGAGGTCACATCCATGCTGATCTCAATATAGCGGTGACGGTATGTGAATGCAATGTGGATACCTCACGATTATCCCTGAAATATTCCTTCTTCAGGAGAATCGGTTGTTTCTTTTTCTTTAGGTATATGAACAAACAATGGACAACCAAATATTTTGAGATGAAACACCTCTGGCTTCTTTCGGTGAACATTTCTTCCGGTATCTTGAGCCAAATTGCACTATGGGATAGTTTGTTACGCACATAAACGGTACCATATTTGCCATATAAGCACATAGGAAGATCTTGATGAAGGAATCATAAGTCTTCCGGCTTCCATAATCGTTGTTCTTCCTTTCAGCTACTGCCGTTTTGTTGGGGATTGTGGGAGTAGTTAGTTCCCCTCTTGGTCAGAACATCTCTGCAGAAGCTTCTGAACTCCTTCAAGGTATATTCCCCTCCATTATAGGCACGAGTATCTTAATCTTTCTTTGGAAAGATTCTCTATCAAACTTTGAATTCCTTGGAATTCGCGAATACTTCTAAATACTTTAAGATTTTGAAATATATCCGGGTCTTACCGAGAATAATCATCAATAAATGATACATAGTATACATACCAGCTAATGGAGGATGATGGCATTGGGCCACACCGCGCTCACGAATGGATGAGTTCAATGCCATACTCATCCCTCTTTGGAAGGGTTCTTGATGTTCTTCCCTTGGCACATCCATTGCACATATGCCTTCTTGATCAACCTTGAGTTACGGTAAACCTGTGGCTGACTTTGCATATGTATGGTAACGCCTTGTGAATGATGTGGGATAATCTTCTATGCAAAGTTAGCATATGAATTTTCGATGGCATGGGTCACTTAGCGGTTTCTGGGTGACCCTTCGACTTATATAAACCATTTTCTTCGACAGTAATGATTGCTTCATTATGGTTTCTCCCTTATTACATGAAACTACTCCATCACTATGAAGGCAGCTCTATAGCCTTTCTTGTCTAAAGTATGGAGTAAGTTCTTCTTTAGGCCCGGTACATGATCGTCCTTCATTGTTATTGAGTTTCTGAATCAAGCTTGTAGTTTGATTCTCCTATTCCACCAATGGGATATTATTGATAATCATCTCCAAAGTTACTTTAAAACACAACTTACGAAATACAAGAGAGAATGCTAGCTACTTACCCGTCATATGTTTGATACCGCTATCAATGAGCCATGTGTCTTCTCTAGGTGATATATAGATCCTGAGAGGCTGAGATGGAACATGATCATAATCATCTTCATAGGTAGTTTCTTCATATTGACTATTATGAGCATGTTGTCTTTTGTGCTTCCCTCTTGTACTCTTCTTTTACGGTGGACAATTGTTGCCTTGTGTCCCATCTTATCACAATGATAGCATTGTATAGATGAGAGATCTAGTCCATTGCGTTGTCCTTTCTTAAGAAATTTCTTGAATGAAGTTGTATTGTTGAACTTGTTTGATGGTTAGGGTTCTCTATGAGATTCCCTTTTAGAAAGAGTAGGGTTTCTTCCTTCCTCCTTTGTGAGTAGCTAGGCTTGATCATGGAGTCCTTGTAGTGCTTTACGGTTGGCTACCCTTGTCCCTTCACCGGATGCATTCTTTCCATAGGCTCAAGTATAGTTTTTCTTTGTCGCTGTCTTGATTGGATGAAGGCATCAAGGTCTTGTGAGACCATTTAGAGGCGTCATTACAAATTAGATCTCCGTCCGTGGTAATGTAATAAGCTTTTAATTGTTCTTTATTTTTGAATTAGGAGAAATATTCTTGAATCATTTCTCCTTCACATCTTGGTATTCTTCAACCGAGGATTGAGATTCATCTTTTCGATTGATGTTCTTTCCTTCATATAGTTTGCTTAAGAGCATCAAGCATTTTCCTTGGAGTTTTTTGACGATACATATGGGATCAGTGGTCTTTGATTGAATCTGATGATTCTCTGAGGCCACGATTGGGTCAACCGTGCTTTCTTTCTCTATGGCATCTTCAGGGTCCTCCACTTCTTCTTTGATAAATCTTGATAGGTCATTCTCTTGCAAGGATCAGACCGATCCTAAACTTCGAGCATGGAGGTTGTCTATGCCAACCTAATTTCTCAACAAGCACGGCAGCGGACATCTTGTACTTTTGGTAACAAAAATGACTTCAAAATTGAAAGTGCTTGAAATCAAGTTTTGATCTTACCCGGAGGAAATTAAGCTTGGTAGTACTTTGGTATCCATATAGATTTGAAAATCAAATTTACCCTTCAAATGCGCTCTGTGGTTTCTGGGTAGTGCCACGGTTTTACGGTATACACGGTACTCTGGTACTTACGGTACTTCTGTTTTACGGTTTTTCGGTACTTTATGAAACTAGGGTTTCACTTTCCAGGAATCCAATCCTTGAAAAGTAAGCTCTAGGTGCCAAATTGATCATGGGAGGCAACTTTCTAGGGTGATAGGGGGCTGAAAACTCTCACTTTTTCAAAAACCCTAATTTTTGGGTAATTAGAGTATGATGACGTTTTTCCTCTTGCAAACAATGCTTTCTTCAGGTTGGCTCGATACCATGTTAATGTTTATGCCATTATAGTTCTTTGCCAGCTCATAAATGGATAAGAGCATATTAAGAACAAGATCATTTGAGAAATACACATCCACAGAGACCGCGACATTTGTCACAGAAACCCTCTAGGGAAGAAAACCGACAAAACCATATCTGTAAATAGCTTATACAATGTTCAAGAGATAACTCGACCAATACAAGGTCCTCCACTCAAGAGATGAAGCACCCTTCTTCTCCTCTCTCAACATGATAAACGCCTCCTTAAGAGAATGAGCAAGTGGAAGTTGTCTTAAGTGAGAGCTAGCCTCTTATTTATATCAATCCGGCGCGTGTGAAGAGTCACCATCTGGCGGGCCGACCTCTCTGCTTGGGTGGAATTGAAGCCACCTTTAATTAATTATGGCCATTTCATTATAGCATTGGGGTGGAAGCTTCTTATTACGCACTTTGTAATTGTCCAGATGACCAATCCGTAAAATTATAACTGTTGGGGCCGACTTCCTATTCTGCACTTTGTAATTGTCCGATGACCAATCCGCAAAAGGGGATTTGGTCCTTATACAATCACCGACATGATTAATCCTCAATGGGGATTAATCCAATAACAATAATAATAATAATAATAACATGATTAATCCACAATGGGGATTTAATCCAATAACAAAATAATAAGAATGCTCTTCGCAGTTACATTATTTCAACATATATAACCATCAAAGTTAAGTTTTTGTTAGGTGGTTAACCCACCATAACAGGTCTATAGCACTGTTAATAATGTAACAGGGAGATGATGTAAATAAGTCTGTATATGAGCAACCTACCTACTCCTAGGCCTAGCCCCATGCAATGTGTACACTGCAGCATATATTGTCTCATACTCTTTCCACTCTCTTGTGTTTGCCATGAATGTGCTTGCACCTAAGTTGCAAGGGTGTGGGTGTGCCACTTTTCGAAACAGGGGAAGGAGGTACATCAAGGGTACATATATCAAATTTTAGATATAAAACACTATATGGAAAAAAGAGAACTGACATTAATGTAAATGAGCAATGATTTAGATTTATTTTTAGATTCAACTCATTCCAGTGTCCACCATTCATCAATTGACATTCATGATTCAACATTGACCATTGACATTCCTTCCCTTTCCATACATGGTCAGGAACTGACAAACAGAAAAATCTGAAAACTTCAAACTTGATGAAACTGAAATGTGGGATTCAGGGAAAGAAGAATGTCGATAATGAGGAAGAACGCTTAATGTTGAACAACTGGCATGGGACACCAATTCCTGCAATAACAAGAATGAACAATGCCCTACTTCCTCTCTTCTTTTCTGCTGGTCTCTACTAATCTCACATATCTAATGTTTAAAATGAAAATGTAAAAGTAAGCATGAAATTAGGGTTTAAAGGTATGATTGAGGGAAACACTTAATTGATCTAATGTATCTTGTTGGGCCTGTTATCACCTAATCTAGCACTTGTGCAAAGCCTTCACAAGATGCTTGACAAGTGTAACATATGGAAGTACTTGCCACTGTCACCTTAACAATTACTTCCCTTGTTTTAGTGAAGGATTGATCCAACAAAAGGGAGGCTTCCCTAGCAACCTCAAGGAATCCTATAGCAAGAATAAATCAAGTCTATGGCCTCCTATATTGGTTACTCAATTATACCACCAACTAGATCAAGATTCAAGGTAGACACAAGGTGGTCAAGGAAAGCAATTCCAGATTTGTGTGTGAGGTATTTCAAGGCAATGAGTGATAATTACCAAGTCTAAGAAGTCAAATAAAAGCCCCAAAACACTACAAATCAAAAGAAAAGCTATGGTTGTCATAAAACTTGTAAATAAAGATGACTACTTCAGCAATGTGACAAGTTATGACAGCGGTAATATAATAATCCTAAAACCAATAAAATGCAATGAAAGGGAGATGAAATGAAAGCTAAGACTAACACATTTAATAACCAATGCTTGCTAGAACATAAAATGGCACGAAGCAACTTCAAATGTGGATGTCAAGCCTTAGTTGGCTGAAAACTACAACAATGATACAATAGATGATGTCCAAGGTGCTCAAAAATAAGAATGCAACAAAACCCTAGACATTACGCTACAAGTAGTTAAGAAATGAGGGATAAATGCAATAAAATCTAAATCTACCATAAGACATCAAGGAGGAAGGGGACTTGGGGTTTTAAGGTCACTTTGCAAGGGAACAAATTAGTGTCGTCTAGCTTCCTTGGGCATATGGAGTCTAAGATGCGACTTCTATGGAAAGCAAAGGTAAGAGAGAGACTCAAGAACCAAGCCCTAGGGTAGTCCACTACAAACCCTAGGTATTTATCCTTTAGGAAAACAACTTAAGGTAGTCCACTACAAACCCTAAGAGGTCGTCCTATGTCTTCTAAAGGCCTTTAGCAAGAGATCTAAATGGATATTGATTAAAACCCTAGAGAATTAACCTATAAGAATAAGAATAGGGTAGTCCACTACAAACCCTAGAAATACCCTTATGTCCTTGAACAAGCTTAAAATAAATGATAACAAGGGAAGGTAGTCCACTACAAACCTTCTTAGGGTTTCAAGACAAAGTTTATCCGAGAAAAACAAGATAACATGCAAATTATCACCACTTTGATAAAGCATTTACTTAAGACATCAAGAATAAACCACCAAAGACTTGAAAAGAACACTTACTAGTCAAATCGTTGAGCATAAAATCATCCACAATAAACTTGAAAAGCATCCACTAGATCATCTCCAAGAAAATGTGCACAAGTTCTCCATGATGAATAACAAGTGCTAGAAGTGATTCTCCACAAGATGAGTTATGATTTACAGATGAGGAAACCATCCTTTATATATATGAGACAAGCCTAGAGCCTCATCTCTCTAAAAGCCCCTATAACATAACAAATCCATGATACAAGGTGGATAGGTCTCAAGCTGACCCCCAAAATAGCCTCAAATTAAAGATACAATGCTAATACATCAAAAATGTCCTCTCAAAAGTCCACAGGTGTGAGTGTATACGACAAAATAAAGGTGACATCATCTCCTCAAGGGGTGTAAAGGCTCCAAAGGTCACATCCATCCCCAAAAGGTGAAAAGCATCGTGAAAAGTTATGTCCCCTCATCAATATGGTGACTTCTCAGAATCAATCAAGTGCCATCTCAAAACCCATGTGCTAGGTCGGCCCAATGCAAAGTCATGTCACTCCAAGTATGGCATCATCCTCTAGATCTCCAACGTCCTAGGTCAAAGTGTCAACGTCATGCATGAGGAAGGCTCCATCATCCCTCCAAAGGGGTATACAATCCTAATCAAATGCAATGGCATCCGATCAAACCCTCTTAGTGGGTGCAATCTCCAAGTTGTGGGGCTTCATGCCCTCTCGATGACACATCTTGGCTATATCTACAATGTCCCAGCTCATCAGTTCAACGTCCAAGGTCCACGAGGTGCTAGAAGGTGTCCAGAGGCAGGCCAAGTCACCAAGGAACCCAACGCTCATCATCAAAGGTGCAACGTCCCCTAAACAATGCATGACGTCATCATGAAACGCCCTCTAAACAATGCACGACGTCATCATGAAACGTCCTCTAAATAATGCACGACGTCATCATGAAACGTCCTTCAAAGGACCATACCAGTGGTGCATCATCAATAAGAAAGGCTCATAGAATCAAGTAAGACCAACCATTACTGGATACAATAGTCATTAAAATCATACAAAGTAAGCCCCAATCTAATACAAGAGCCATGTAAGCAATTCACATTAGGTATCTTCTTCAAACTTCACACTAGCTTAAGACTTTATGCAATTTGCCAAGTTTAGATATGGGAGGACCATCACAAGACCCTATTAGATGTGTTAGTACCCAAGTAGAGAAATAGTTCTCGAGAAACCCTTCAAGTGTAAGTATAAGTGAATGACATGGCATGGGGTTTACTTCATGTTCATGGTGTCATTGACATGCAAGACCATGTGTGGGCTTGTTATCCCCTAGCCTAGGGATAACTAAGGAGATCACGTCTCGAGGCCCACAGGTCCTAGACATGGAGTATCGAGAGCCAAACAACTTAAGCATGGCCTCGGAGGGCCCCTCTTTTCTTCAATGCATTCCACATATCACCAGTAGCAGTATCCATCACACCAGTTAGTGGACGCCTCCTCAAACCCCATCATGGGGAAGAGACTTGACTTCACAGGTAAGTACAAGTAAGTTAGTTTAGGTAGGAATTTGCATCCATTGTATATACCATTTGCATATCATGATAGCATAGTTGTAGTTGCATTTTCATATTGTCTTGTTTCACTATGTATATATGTATGCTCATGATTATATGCTAGACTAGAGATGCTCTTTATTTGTTTATTATATCATATATGAACAAGGGGTGATATCACCTCCCTAAGGATTACTAATATCCTTTGTCGAGATTTAGCAGGCACAGGTCATACCAGAGATGTTGAGGTTCTCATGCGCTCTACGATGAGCACATGTCCCCGAGTTGGAGCCAGATGTTATCCCATAGCGTAGGGATAACTAAGGAGATCACGTCTCGAGGCCCACAGGTCCTAGACATAGAGTACCGAGAGACAGACGACTTAAGCATGGCCCCGGAGGGCCCCTCTTTTCTTTAGTGCAGTCCACATATCACCAGCAGCAGTCTCCATCACACTAGCCTGGTCCTGAAGTAGCAGTGAGTCTTGCTCCATCAGGTAATGAGTCTGGGTATCATGGTATGTATCACTCTGATTTTTGAAGTACTTGAATATGTTGTATTGAATCCTCCTTCATTTCATGACGTTTTCTTGGAAATTATGCTCTTTGCCTCGTTTATACCTGGAAGGGTAACACAATGCCCTAGTAAGTTGGTTTCCCTTTAGGATGGGTTGCTATTGGGTGGGTCTATGAAAAGTCATCGTTCGTTCCCTCCATACTTACCACTTTCCATCCTTATTCCTTCCATCCCCCCTATCCTTGTTTGGGCATTGGGATTGGCTACGCTGGGAAGGGTTGTACCTTACCTTGTGGGAAGAAGGGGCTAAAGGCCCTGAGGGTAAAAGTAGTTGGCAAGAGTTAAAAGCCAATGTTGAAACCTTTGAGATGCTTCGCCCAGGGATCCCCGAGAAAGCACTAAAAAGATTCTCAGTAAGAAAAGGGGACCCATAAGATACATAAACACTCAAGGTACTAGTTGATGGAAAGGAGGTCTCATCACGAGCCGACCTATTATGACCATGGGCATGTAGCGGTATGACACTACCACCTATATGGCCATCAAACCAGGGTAGTGGCTCTTGGTGGCATAGCCAAGAGAAAGGGGGTCCCATCATGAGCCAGCCTTCTCATTTCCGTGAAGTGTTTGTGGATAACGTTGTCACCTCTAGTCATCAAGCGAGGACAGTGACCCTCAACTTTTCCCTTGAAAGAAAAAGATCAAAAGAAATAAAGCCAAGAATAAAAGGCAATGAATGGGCTAGGAAACAATTGCATTTATGACAAGGTGCAACTTTCCCTCTACAAAGGCACCCATAGGTAAGACTTTACATTTCCCTGTTATTACATGCACCCCATGCCCAAATACTTACCCTATGTCGCCTCATACACTTACATGACTTTGATTGGATCCCACTTGGGAAACACCCCAAACTTAAGAGAGGTTAGCCCAATAGGGCACCCTGAGACCTTCTCCAAACCTAACTTGCCAAGTTGCATAACGTCTTTGAGCGTTTGTCTGGGTTAAGGGGGGTTTGATGCACATGTTTGGATAATTTAATTATTGGATGTGATTTACATGTTATGATCCCTGTGACTTATGAACCCCTGGAGGGTGTACTTGTTGTTTCTACAGGACCTTGCCCGATGGACAGGTACACATGAGGGAATGATTATCTCAGACCTTCATGGGGGCTTAAAGCCCACAGATGAATGTTGTAACCCCATCCAGGGGTAAGAATAAATTGAAGATTTGCATCGGGGAAAAGAAGGACGTTGCCTTCGGAGGCACCCTAGCAGACCTAGACCCAAGGGGACTTTGCTCTTCCACATGGACGTTGGCCCTTGAGGGCCCTGGACATCACCATCATGACCCTATACGTCATCCAAAGCTAGGGTTTTCGTTTTGGAGGCATTTATGAGCCTGGAGGCACGTGTGGGCATCATCTAGGGCCTCTGGAGGCCAAGCGCCCTACATTTTAGGCTCAATGTTCCACCTTTAGGCCTCAACGTCACCCTAGAAGCTTTAGATGCTAAATTTTTATTATGTCAAAATTGAATTTTATTGTAAATTGGCCAGGTCGACCTTATTTTGACCTAAAAATTAATTAAAGGTCAAAATTTTGTATAAATAAACATAAAGTGCTCTCATTTTTACATCACAACTCACCTCTCACAAGAGGGAGGACTGAAATTTTCTCCCTAAAGGGGTTATTGGCTGAAATTACCAAGGCACACTTGCTTGGAGGCTATTTTGGATGCATTTTGGATAATTTCTTGGTGAAATTTTGGCAAATCTAAGGTTTTTGTGCTTGATTATTCTTGGTGAAGTAAGTAAATCTGCAATTTTCATTTCATGATAAATGTCTATGGTATGTTTACTTGTTCATATGTAAGATTATGAAATTACTTGCTTGAAACCCTAGGAGTCAGAAACATAAGGTGCTTCTTTCTTGCTCTTTATTTTGTTAGTTTTGCTTAAGAAGATCTTGTCCAGACAAACTTCTAGAGCCCTAAAGTGATAGCCCTTTAGAAGCTTTGTCTAGTTCTTATTGCATTAAATATTTTTCAAGAGTCTAAGGATGGGAGAAATCACTAGGGCCTAGAAGTGCCTACACCCTAGATGAACCTTCTCTTTGAGACTTCATGCTTGAGAACTTAAGGTACTACTTCTCAAGCTTCCACCTTGTTATCGTTTACACAAGTATAATCATTGTTGTCTCTCCAAGTTAATGTGCTGATATAATTGACTCCATAAACCCTAAAGGCACTAGTCTCTTGTCTCTCGTTTGCTGGAAGGTTGATCAAACACTCAAACACTATTCTCTTAAGCTATTACTAATTAAATCTAACACTAATTTAGCCTAGATCGCTAACTTTCTTGCTGTTGTTATAAATGTTTGCTACAGCCATCTAGCTGCAGCAAATTTTCTGCATAATTGACTTTGAATGCTAGCTAAACACTTCAGAAGTTGCTTGTGACATTTGATTATCATTCTGCTTAGTAAATGCTATATTTTCACCGTCTTTTCAAGCAATTCTGAAGAGCTTTTATTGCAGCTGTTACAATTTATTAATTGTTGTTGTAAACTTATTAACTGCTGCAATTTTATATCAGCTAGCACTTATTTTCACTGTCCATTGTCTATTGAGGTATTATTATCATATTTGTAATTGGAATTATAGTATATGCATGCTATATTGTCTTGTTCTTGAAATATCCCTGATCCGGCTGATCAAGATATTTGCTACTGTTCTACTACTCTGGCGTGCAGATCTGATACACTGGGGGTTTCTGGATGTGTTTTAGCTGTGTGATTGAGATGTTCTTCGGTTATTGTGTTTGCATGTTGGTTATTGTGGTTGCATGTCGGTTATTACATGTGCATGTTGCATAATGAAGGT
>SNQJ01S0026494.1:12151-42345 GCA_010110895.2 Picea sitchensis | reverse complement strand
ACATACCAAACGCCGGATGGTGTCTCAACTGTCGAGCAACAAATGATCAAGGAGCACTCCTCTCAAACTGAGAGGCAAACTCATCCTCCTCAATTGTCGCTGTTGTACCATCATGCTTCTTCTTCTTCTTGTTGGGACATTGTCCAACATAGTGCCCCAACTGGTTACAAGCAAAGCATTTCACTTTGCTCATATCCTCTATTGTTGTTGCTTGGCCCTACCCTTGGGACCCTACTTGGCCTTCTTCTTTCCCTTTGCCAAAAGAGCAAGATCCTCATCACCATCCTCACCACGTTGTTGACTAGTCATCCCAACTCTAAGCTCCTCCTGCAAAAAGTCATCCCAGAGCCTCTCCCAACTGGGCATATGCTCTCTAGCCACGATGCCTCGTACAAAACTCTCCCAAGGTTTGGAAAAGCCATTTAAGGCCGTCCTCACCAACTCAAAGGGGTCTACTACCTCGACAACCACTGCCAACTCATCACGAATATGAGAAAATATCGAGGAATAAAGTAACTAAATCAGTCTTCGTTATCTTGGTGCCCCTTAACTTCTCCTGGAGCACCATCTTTCGGTTCTGGTTAGGGCTCTGGTAAAGACCACACAAGGACTGCCACATCTGAAATGTGAATTCCTTACCAGATACACGAGGTATGATATGGTCTTTGACCGCATCAAGGATAGTCCTCTTGGCCCTGATGTTCCTCTTCCGGAACTCAGCCATGACTCATGAGCACTGCATCTGTAGGAGGAACCACGGGATTTTCCACAATATCCCATAGCTCAAGTTCCCCCAAGATCAAGACTATCCTAGCCCTCCATGGGGACCAATTGCCAGCCCCCGCTAGCCTATCCTCCACCCTCAAACCTGCCACTAACATGGCTGTCATCTGATGCTAAATTGACCAAGCAAAACTGATGCTAACTGCTGTGAAGTGAAGTAAAAATCTGCCAACTGTTTGCAAACTAAATCAGCCAACTCTTGTGCCCTTTGGCTCTGATACCATGAAGAATTTTGAGGTTCCTAAGGCTGCCCAACAGGTCTGTCTTTGACCTCTTGTTGGGCATTGTTCTCAAGGGTTTTCAAATCTGTTTTAGGACAGTCACCAAGTCTGAAATTTCTGCCCACTGAATCTGCCCTTAAGCTTGCGATTTTATGTTCTTTTGATGCCTCTTTGTGAAGGGTTTAATTAGGATAGTTTTGTTGTCCAAGTTAGCTATTACACATGCATCAAAACATAAAATACTCCTCTAGGATCTTTCAACCTACTTGCTGAAATAAAATAATGCAAACCACAAGATCTTTACACAAGTATTTTTGGTCAACATGACCCTGGAAAAACCCCCATGGGGAAAACCAGTTGGAAGAGAAATTTTATTATGGAGATCTCATGCAAAATAGCAATAAGGAAATACACAAGAAGAATCTGATACGTATGCTAGCTCCTCTCAAGCTTAACAATGGAGTTCCTCTTGGAATATGCGCCTCCATTGAAGAATGCCCCCCTCTTTCCTTGTGCCTGCTAGCCTTGAAGAATGCACGCCCCCTCAACCTTGCTTTTCTTGCTTGCTTTCTTACTTGCTGAATGCACCCAAGATCTAGGTGCACCCCTTTCCTTGCTTAGTGCACACTCCTCCCAAGTGCGCCCCTCTCCACAAGGCTTGCACCCTTCCTCAAGCTTGCGCCCTCTCCTCACAAGATGGCGCCCTCAAGCCTCCTTGCGCCCTTGCCTCTTACAAGTGTGCCCTCTTCTCCACAAACCCTTCTTCTCTTGTCCTCTCCTTCACTCAACTCTCTCAAGCATTGTTGAATATATCGCCAAAATATCGGATATGTCGGATATGTCGCCGACATTTTCCCCTGGCCGAAACGTTCCCCCGAAAATTTCGCAACATATCCGAAACTTTGAAAGTGTCGCGACACTTTCATTGTGTCCCAACATTTTGCCAATGTGTCCCGACATTTTACAATATGTCAGCCTGCTGAGGTTTTTTTATTTATGTAACAATTCTTGATTGAGTAGAGATTCATAAACATGATTTACACAGCGTTGGTTGATGATATTTATTCTGATACAGTCTTTCTTACAAGAAAACTCACCAATTCCCAGAGGTAAGGCACTAAGAGTTGTAAGAGTTTATTGTTTTTTTATGGGATTAATGCAAACCTTGCATCTTTCTCTTTAAAAAAGTCAATTTAAGATTCATCATGTATAGTAGGATTCAGATTATTTTAGTAATTAATCTGTATCATATTTGATTGATTATATGAAGGATAAATTTGTCTGATCGCATGTTTCTAGCAATGCCATAGGTTAGTGAAATCGTTGAAGTAGATTCAAGAGAATTAGGTGATACACATGTTAAATGTGTTGTGGAGGGTAGGTTTCATGAATCTACCATTTATGTGCAAGAAGCAGCCATGGAGCTTGTTGGTTTCCATATTATCTCTCATCTCAATGTGGCTACTAAGGTATAGTAGATATTTTATTTAAAATACCAACATGTAGATACTTAAGGTTAAGATTGAAATAACTTCAATGCAATTTGAACATTTGATCTTCACATAACAAGTTGGATAACAAGTTGAACATTTGATCTTCACATAGCTAAGTTGAATCCATGGAACACAAATGTAGCCAACCTAACCCTAGGTCAACAGGGGCAGTTATTTTAAACGAACTCTCACTATAAAACTAGCTTAAAAATCCCATGAGCAACTCATGATGAGACAAAGCTTATTTATTGGTTGTATTTTCATATGTATGTAGCAAAGTGTTTATTTGATGTTGTTGTTGCTTTACAAGTTTAAAAAATTGGAAAAAATGAGTGTTTTTGTATTTTTTTGAGGTCTTGCGACATTTTCCGCCGATGTCACCGAGAAGTTACATTTCGGACCCTTGTCGACACTTTCCCCGACACGACATATACAACATTGCTCTCAAGTGAACAATTAATGTGCTTTTGTCCCTTTTCTCTCCTTTAGCTTCATCCTTAGGCTAACCTAAGAAACCAAAAGCTAAGATTAGATCCTAGGCCAAAACTCCAATCAATGGTGGAGATTAAATCTCCAAAATGACTCAAGTCTCCTAAATCACTTTATGTTATTAAAGTCACTTTGTGACTTAAGTGAAATAAAGTCATTTTGACTTTATAACATAAAGTAAAGTGGTGAGGGTCAAATATTTCCCCCTTTGAGTTAGACACTATTAAGTGATGCAATGTCTAATTACATAGTTGAAGGGCGAGTAGTTAAGTAACTCCCAAATACCCAATATTTTAATGATTACATCATTTAACTCATGATAACATTAGTGTTACAAATATCGCAATAATATCAATAATATTGTTGTATATTGTGCGATTTTGAAATAGTTAATATTATCGCAAGAAATAATTACGATATTTCCCATGTTGCATTGGTTTTCGAGACGAGGGAACGACAGGGACGGGGGGACGCTTCCCTAGGACGACTAGAGCGCAGCCCTAAATTTTTCTCCAATTAACAACATCAGGCAGACATTTTCCCAGATTGGTCATGTTGATTTGACCAAGGGAAATGACTCATTCACTCATAGAGCTTTGCTAGTGGTGAATGGCCCAGGTGTAGTCTTTCTCTTCATGAGGAGTAGATAAACTCAAGGTGCTCTCACCTTGCCTACTCCAGGATGGAGTGACCTATATTAATTAGGCGTGCATGTGAGGAAATGATCGTCAACATAAATATAATATGTAAATAATATATTTATAATATAATGTATAAATATAAATAATCAATAATTAATAATTAATAATAAATTAATTAATGAAAAGACAATAATGGAAAAGACATGTCCATTAAATGAAAGGGCACTCCACTCAAGTATATATATTGAGGCCCTCAATTGTAATATACCATCTCATTTAATATTTACTTACAATAACCTCTCATCAAGTTTGCTAAGTTTTGTTGAGATTTTCAGTGTGTAATTATTCTATGATAACAGTAGCATTTAAATCATAAGGCAATAATTATTAGATCTGAAAATTAGAAAAAATTTAACATGGTATCCAATCTTTTCATTTAGCTTCCTTCCTCAATTTTTTTTAATTTCATATTCTCAACATCCTTGCCTGTTGTGAGCCCCATTCTTTGTTCTTGATCTGCTACTAAGTCTTTTCCAAAACTAGTTAAAAGCTTTCAATGCCAAATTTGATAGATCTACTTCAGATCTTTTATTTTTTGAAATTGTACAGTCGTGGTCGCGAGCTCCCTGTGCACACAGAGCGACCACATTCCCTTTGGTCACGATTTGCCTAATTACAGGGCACAACCGCCTTAAGAATTACACTATATAGTACGACCGACTCTTTTGGTCACTCTCTGTTTCTTTGCAAGCTGCGACCGGTCGCACTGTGATAACTAACAGAGTTGCTATAGACTCCACATCAGTGATTGGTGTTCGAGAGGTAGGTCTATACAGATTGTTGGGACGACCAGCCCAGGCATTGGTACATGACAACATCGGTTTGTGTGAGCTGTGGCATCGGAGATTTGCACACTTACATTATAGGGCTTTACCAACATTGAAGAGGATGGTCACAGGACTTCCAGAGATTTAGGTAGAGCATGATGGCATTTGCAGAGGATGTGCACTTGGCAAGAATGCCAAGGGATCTTTTCCGAGCAGTGACAACAGGTCCAAGGGGATCTTGGATCTAGTACATTTAGATGTATGTGGACCTATGACAGTTGCATCTTTGGGTGGATTCCTGTACTATGTGATATTCATTGATGATTTCTCCCGGAAGACATGGATCTTCTTCATGAAGACCAAGGATGAAGTCTTCAACAGATTCCAGGAGTTCAGGGATTAGGTAGAGAACCTAAGGGAAGAAGATCTAGGTGTCGAGGTCAAATAATGGAGGAGAGTACACTTCCAGCCTCCAGGGACTTCAGTGATTTTTGCAAGGAGGTAAGGATCAAAAGGAAGTTGATTGTTCCTTACAACCCACAACAGAATGGGGTTGCAGAGAGGAAGAACATGTTCATTGTAGAGGTTGTCATCCAGTACAACAGTGTACGTCCAAAATAGGAGTCCTCACCAGATCTTGGGGGACAAGACTCTTGAGGAGGCTTTCACAAGTGTGAAACCAGAGGTCAGTCATTTGAGGATCGTTGGTTGTCCAGTTTGCATTCACGTGCCCAAGGAGAAAAGGACAAAGTTGGAGCCTTTTGGGAAGAAGGGAACGTTTTTTGGATACAACGAGACATCAAAGGCTTACATAATCTACATTCTGGGACAGTGCCACATAGAGGTTAGTTGGGATGTCACCTTTGACGAAGACACAAACTTCAGGAAGTCCAAAGAGCCTCACATGGAGATTGATCATGAGGAGCAGGAGGCTCCGAAGGATGTGGGTTTAGGTCCCTTTGTTCTAGTTGATCATCCTTCAGACTATCAGGACAAGCCAACAGAGCTAGTTGAACTAGTAGACCCACCTAAAGTCGTTCCAGAGACAAGGAAAAGGCCAGTCTGGCTTCATGATACATTGCCAGATGCAGAGAGGCATGCAACTCCCTGTGGTACTTTCAGGCAAAGTAGACGACCTCATAAATCCTTGATTTATATGGAATTGATGAGTCACATCATTGATTCTAAACCTTTCAGTTATGAGGAGGCAATAGGCCAACAAGTTTGGAGAGATGCCATGATGGAGGAATACCAGTCCATCATGAAGAATGATGTGTGGGAGATTGTGCTAAGACCTAAAGGGAAGTGAGTGGTGACTTCCAAGTGGATCTACAAGATCAAGCATGTAGCAAACGACAACATCGAAAAGTACAAAGCGAGGTTCTTGGCAAGAGGGTTCTCCCAGAAAGAGGGAGTAGACTATGAGGAGACATTTGCTCCAGTCGCCAAGTACACTTCCATCAGGGCCATTATTTCCATTGCAACAGTCATGGATTGGAGATTACACCAGATGGATGTAAACACTTCATTCCTCAATGGTGTGATTGAGGAGAAAGTGTACATAAAACAATCTCAGGGCTTTGAGGTACATGGGAGGGAGTCTCATGTTTGCAGGTTGAAGAAGGCCTTGTACGGACTCAAGCAGGCACCCAGGGCATGGTACTCCAGGATTGATGGATACTTGATGAGCTTGGGATTAACCAAGAGTGAAACAGATCCCAACCTTTACTACAAGGTTGTTGATGGTGATCCTTTAATCTTGGTGTTATATGTTGATGATTTGTTCCTTACGGGAGTAGACCGACTCATCGATCAGTGCAAGAGGGAGTTGGCCTCTAAGTTCGAGATGAAGGATCTTAGCTTGATGCATTATTTCTTGGCATTGGAGGTGTGGTTGAAACTAGGTGAGATCTTCCTCGAACAAGGGAAGTACACAGTTGAGATCTTGAGCAGATTCGGTATGATGGACTACAAGTCCATGGATACACCTATGATGACAAATCTGAAGAAGCTAAGTGATTCCGCTTCAGATTCAGATTTGGTGGATCCCACTATGTACAAGAAGTTGATTGGATCCTTGATGTACCTGGTTAACACCAGGCCATATATTTGCTTTGCAGTGAACACCCTGAGCTAGTTCATGGTTGAACCGAGGCACTTCCATTGGGTTGCAGCAAAGCATGTGTTGAGGTACCTACGTGGTACAGTTGGATATGGTCTGAGATATGACTCAGGTGGTGAAGTGAGGTTGCAAGGATATACTAATTTTGACTGGGCAAGGAGTGCAGTGGACAGAAAGAGCACCTCAGGGTGTTGCTTCAGCTTAGGATTAGCTATAATATCCTAGTTTAGCAGGAAGCAAACTTTTGTAGCACTCAGTACAACATAGGCGGAGTATATCGCACCCAGTGTGGCAAGTCGCGAAGCAGTATGGCTTCGAAAATTTCTTGCGGGACTATTTGATCAGGAGCTAGAGACGACCTTAATACATTGTGATAATCAAAGTTGTGCCAAGCTTTCGAAGAATCCAATATTTCATGACAAGTCGATGCACATTGAGATCAAATATCACTTCATACGAGACATGGTACAAAAGGGAGAAGTAAAGCTCCAGTACATATCCACAGATGAGCAAATTGCGAACATTCTCACCACGCCTCTATCTAAGACAAAGTTTATATACTTTAGAGACAAGTTTGGCATGACACGGAATGTCTCCCTCGGTGAGAGGGAGTGTTGATGTTTCTCCAATTAGCAGCATCAGGCATACATTTTCCCAGATTGGTCATGCTGATTTGACCAAGGGAAATGACTCATTCACTCATAGAGCTTTGCTAGTGGTGAATGGCCCAGGCGTAGTCTTTCTCCTGACAAGGAGTAGATAGACTCGAGGTGTTGTGCTCTCACATTGTCTGCTCCAGGATGGAGTGATCTTTATTAATTAGACGTGCATGTGAGGAAATGATCATCAACATAAATATAATATATAATTAATATATTTATAATATAATGTATAAATATAAATAATCAATAATTAATAATAAATTAATTAATGAAAAGACAATAATGGAAAAGACGTGTCCATTAAATGAAAGGGCACTCTACCCAAGTATATATATCGGGGCCCTCAATTGTAATATATCATCTCATATAATATTTACTTACAATAACCTCTCATCAAGTTCGCTAAGTTTTGTTGAGATTTTCAGTGTGTAATTATTCTATGATAACAATAGCATTTAAATCATAAGGTAATAATTATCAGATCTGAAAATTAGAAAAAAAAATTAACATTAATAATATATATATATATATATATTAAAATTCACTATAAACATTTGTAGTTGTTTCAAGCTTGTAAGCATAACAATCTATACTATATAGTATTATGCATAGCCCTTACACTTGCCAATTCTGAAAAAACTCAAGCAATTTAAAAAAGGGTGGAGTGACATTGCATTATTGGCTACTAGACAAGAGAAAAATGCAGTTTAGCTTTAGGAAACTTAAGTGAGAAGTGTCTCTATAGCAATTTTTCTTCCTCATATTTCTTGTTAAGGATGATTATGTTAAAACATAAAAGACATTCCCTTCTCAATAGGTTTTGCAGATTTTTACGTCTATGTTGAAAACCACTATAAAACAGTGTGGTTCTATAAAAAGATTAGATTCATATTTCAGATCAAGAAGGTGATTGAATAGGAATTTATTCAAACATTTAGTACCCAATCAAAGTCACTACTATCTGATTGTTTTCACAATGCTTGAGGTTAAGATGGAGGAAGCACTAGACTTGAATGACTCTTGGAAACCCATGTACAACATGTAAAAGCTAAGATGACCAGAAAAATGAGAAGAACAAGAGCAGTGACCACAAGGATCAACCCTTTGAAATGTTGCATTTCCTGTTTTTTTGACATGGAAGCTTTGTTTCTTGTAATATTATTGTTGAAAATACAATATTTAAATCACCAAAAACCCAAATCGAAACCCATCATACAAAACTCATGTTTTGAGCTGCAACTTTTACAATAGATTTAAATTCAATGCAATACAAAAATAATGGATGGAAAAAATGATCTTAATGTCCAATCATCAATTTCCATAATTGTCAAGACTGAGGATATATGCCTGAAATATCCCCGAAATCTGCCCAGAAAATCCCTAAAATCTGCCCAGAAAATCCTTGAAATCTACCCAGAACATCCCCAAAATCTGTTCAGAACGTCCCTAAAAACTGTTCAAAACATCCCTGGAATATGTTCGGAATGTCTTAGGGATGGCCAAAAAGTCCTCGAGTCCCCTATGGAGTCCCCAACAATTTGGGTAAGTTTCCTAAAGGTCCCCAAGTCCCCAAAACGCGGGAACCGAGGGTACGTAGGTATTTTTGGGGGGGACGGGTCCCTGTGCAACATAGGATATTTCTCTATCCACAATATTATCACGATAAATTGAAAATATCGCAATATTTTAGGAATGTATCGTGAATCAAAGGAAGATATCACCCTATTGGTGCCAATAATGCTTTATCACTTGATTTTTGGTCTTTTTACCCTTATTTTGAAAAATAGAGATTGGGGATTGAGCTCTAAGGAGCAAAAGTAGGCATTCTCCTTTATCTTTCCTTTTCTATCCTTCTACTTAAATTTTTAACATCATCATTAATTGTTCTAGGATGTTTGAGAGTGGTTCCAACCTCATTCGACTTCATATGGGAAAGTAGAATTTCATATCCTATTTAGAATTCAACATACTTAACAATTGTCAGGGTTTCAAGATTGGCAGGATTGCAACATTTCCACCGGATTCTATCATGTATGAGGGTATGGGATTGACATTTAATCAAGAGCACCAAGCCCTCTAAGTACCTCGATGTTGGTGGTGTTGATTACTAAACTCCTCTGTCATGACCATAGTAAATATTCAAAATGTACCTTTCACTCAAGCAAAATAATTGATTAGGCATGTTAAGCTTTCTCTACCTTATTTTAATGCTTGGATTAGGGAGTTTCATCAAAATTAGATGGTGCTGAATTATGTTCCTAGAAGATCGGGGTAATAACAAAAGGTTAGAGGAGGGAGAAGATGGCACTACTAATGATGAGGATCCCAATATAAGTGATGATTTTGACAATATGTAGTTATTTGTTGTAGCATGATGTCTTTCAGACTCTAGAGGCCATTTAGACCCTTGAGGTCTATGTATTTTGTTTCAGATATGTATCAGGATTCTCGCCTGGTGCCATTTTGCTATATTCACCCGTAGTACTTACATGCTATATACATGACCAAACTTTGCATATTTGGTGTCCAATGGCTTAGATTTGCATTAATGTACATGAATATATATATATATATATATATATATATATATATAATAAATTTTGCATGTTTTATATATTTTTTAATAAACTAGTTCACAAATCAATTCATAGGCCAGTTCCAATCTCGATTCTAGTTCTAATAACTTTTTGCATGATGATGAATCATGATATATATTTATTATTCTTTTGTATTAGCTTGACAGGACTTAGGACTCAAGACAGATATCAAAATTTAGTACCGATGTGCATCACTTGACATCTTATACATCTCATGTATCAATTTTATTTGCATATTTATGTGGCAATGTGTTTGTTTGATGTTGTTATTTCTTTAAATGTATACAAAAATGCAAAAAATATATCTTTGTATTTTTTTAAGTCTACCGATATTTTCCAACATTTCCCAATATTTGCTCCAATATTGCCGATAAGTTATAGTCCAAACCTTCAAAGATATATTAGCCGACACGATAAAAGTAACATTGGATTACATCGTTGTATTATAAAGATACTACCTACGACTCTATTACTTGTTTATGACCATTATATCTAGCACCCTCCCATAATGGTCATATTCCATAAATTGGCTTGCTCAAATATAGAAATAGAATCTTTGGAAGAGCAGGATGTTTGCAGCCCACTCCAAATGATGGTCTTCAATCAACAACTAGAGGTGAACTGTATCCACCAAGGTTGATGAAGTACAAATCACGTCGCTATCCTCTTGTTTAACCATTGATTCACCAATCAAATGAGAACCAATGTTGGTTAATAGTAAGCCTTTCCACCATTAGCACAAAACTAGGCTTGTTCACCAAACTCACATCCTCCACATCTTGATAGTTCAACATATCAAAGTTTTTTCTTTTACTTCTCTGAGGAAGCACCATCTTGTTCCGTTGCTTCGTTTCCACCCACCTAAAGGGTATTCCTCTTCATCGAAATCAGCTAATAAAGCCTAATAACTTGCTTACCTTCTTGTTGCTCTAGGTTTTCCCTTGTAACCATTGACTTATCTTCACCATCCACCGGTCAAAATAACCCTTGTTCTTCCACACCCATAGCAATCGTTTTTTTTCTCTTTTTGTTAACAATAAAACATTTATTATTATTGAAGATGGCATCTAAGTGTGGGCTATGATTCATAATCGAATTAATGGAAAGTAATTTTTTCTGCAAACCAAGGACATAGTAGACATCCCTGAATAACAACCTCTTACCACTTATATGAAGTTGCACACCTTTGTTACCTTCAACACCATATTCTTCTCCACCCAGGACAATAAACTCAGAGTTTGATCCATCCTCAACAAAATCAAGATACCAATTGTGGAGTCCATGTTTTGACACCTTTGGGACTACTTGAGGACGCCATTTTTGACCATTTTTCCCATAATACTTCGCCATATTATCTAAACCTATTATCTCATGCTTTTGATCAAAAAGGGTATTTCAAACATAAAGGTACAACTCGCGCCCATAGTCATAGTTTATTCATTTATTTTGAGTAAATCGAATGTTAAATTGTCATGGTCTATGATGTTACAAGATCGAACCTTCTTGCAGCAACCATGGTCTTGCAACGCCTTCGTTGATTCAACTACCTCCGGACCTCGAGGACTAAAAAGGGAATGTGGATCTAATGAGAAGATGGCATTCTGCGTTTAGCATAGACCAAATATTCGGCCTCTCTTAGAAAATAATGGCTTCCACTGTCCACTCGACCCTCTTAGATGGAAACTTGGTCTTCTTGTAGCAGAGAATTTGCTCAGCAGAGAAAGAATCGTTCCCTTATCCAACAAAATGATCCCCCCACACTATGAAACTCAACACCAAGAGCATATACGACCCAACTTAAGAGAAAACTCGACCTCTTAGTGAAAACTCAACTCACTATGAAGAGACCCAACCAACAAATGAATAAAACACAACTGCAAGAGGGATATCTCAAACATCGGCAGTAAATCTCAACTACAAAAATTGAACTCCCCCACAATGAAGCATAACAAAAATCTCAATGGATAGTCTCACCACCGAAACCAATCTCAGAAATTTCTCCTAGGGTTTTCGTACCAAGAGTTCCAAAAGCCACAAAGTGCTCTCTCAAACAATTTTTAGAAAATGACAAGCAAGAATGAGAGAGGGTGCCCTCCTTTTCCTTTTTTATTTTTTGGTTGAGTCTTTTGCAACCATTTTACCTTTTGATAAGTTTAAGTGACTTTTCATATTCTCCATAGTCACTTGGGCGCCTTTTTACCACTTACTCAATGTCACCTTTTAAAATTAATTAATTTCCGCTCTGATGACAATAAATAACTAATTAATTCCCTTTTTCCCTACTGACTATAGCCTATGGGAATCACTTAGGCTATTTCGCCAATCTTCTAGAAGACTCATTTGGAAAGGGACATTACATTGTATGTCAAAACAAAGAACATATCCAAGTTCCTTGGAGGTAGACAAGTCTAGTGAGACTATTTTCAATGGCATGCAAGGTGCTGCTATTTCTAACAATGTTTATTTTTAGACATGTTGTTTATAGTAAGTGACGACATAGTTGTTATCTTGACATTCTGATATTCTTATTTTTTAGGAGGGTCAGCTATTTTTGGCTTGTCTATTTTTAGAAGGTCTAATTTTGGCAAGTGGTGTGGCGGTGTCACTGTTCAAGTGTGCAGTGTTAGATTTCTTGCTGAGTTCTGATTTGGATAGAGGATGTGTGGTTTGGTTTTCAATTATTATCAGCAGATTGCAGCTGCATCATATTTTGAGATGTGGAAACCATATATAGCCATCAATGTAATCAGAACCGAACCATTTTTGCCAAAACTAGCCGGTTCGACCGGTTTACAGGGGTTGTCGGTTCAAATCAATGGTCTAAACTGGAAATGGCTTGTGTTGTTACTTTCATGCCTTTGTTCTGAATCTCTCTTTCACTCAAGGCGCATATTCTATTCCATTCATTTCCGTCTTTGCTGCTGAAATTTAACTAAGGAACTAATCCCATTTTTTGCACTTCAATTTATAATTTTTACTCTGTTCTCGGGTGCCTTGAGGCCAGCCTTGTGTGCTAACTATTTCTTAATTTATACACAGATTTTTATTGCTGAAAAAGCAGCATACAACCATCTTAAGGTCAACCCTCCATGGCTGCAAAAGCACCAGCCCAAACGGAGAGGCACATTTGGCAAGTTACAAGGCCAAATTGCCTACAATTGTCACTCCAATCTGTTCACTGTTTAGTGCAGATTTGTCTCATAACAAAGTGACACCATTGTTGGGGACATCGTCAAATCCTTGGTCATTAGTATCTCATGGCTACAATGACAGTGGTAAGATTTAATTTACTTGATTTATATTTTTATCTCACCTAGTGACTCTACTTCTACACGATTCTTTCATGCTGGAAAAATTAAAAAGATCTTTGTGATTTGACCGTGCACAATGCATATTTATGGGCCTTAATGAACCCGAACAATTCCAGAATAACAAGGATAATCACCACCTAAATTTCCCTTGGCAACTCCACTACTGAAAAATCAAGATAATTTGCACATACAATAATTCTTTAATGTTGATCGTAGTTACTAAATAGACACGTTGGGTGTGTTATCCCCACTTTTAGGGATAACTAGGAGATTATGTCTCAAGGCCCGCAGGTCCTAGACATTGAGTACCGAGAGCTAGATCGACTTAGGCATGGCCCTGGAGGACCCATCTTTTCTCCCTTTCAGCGCCTCTACTTTGCCAGCAGCAGCAGCATCCATCACCATCGGCTTGGTCTTGTGTCAGAGATGGTTCTTGCTCCATGAGGTAATGAGTCCGGGTATCATGGTATGTGTCACTCTGATCCTCAAAACCTTTGAATATGTGCATTTAATTCCTTTTATTTCTAACGAATGCTTGGATCTTATACTTGTCCACTTGACCATGTCTGGGGGGAATGACAGGATGCCCTAGCAAGCCTGTGCCCATAGGTTTTGGTTTGCCACTGGGAAGATTTCTGAAAATCCATCGTCCACTCCTTTCATATTACCACTTTTTCATCCTGCTTCCCGCTCATCTACCCCATTTCATTTATCCAGGCATTGGGTTGGCCAATCATTTGAGGGTTGCACCTTGCCTTGTGGGAAAAAGGGGCTAAAGGCCCAGAAGGTAAAAGCAAGCTGGCAAAAGATAAAAGCCTAAAAATAAAACCTCGAGATGCTTCGCCCAGGGATCCCCAAGAAAGCAGTAAAAGGCTTCTCAGCAAGAAACAAGGGGGACCAATAAAAATAATAAAACAAGACTTAGTCAGAGGACAGGGGGTCTCATCACGAGCCAGCCTATTAGGTCCATGGGTACCTAGCAGTATGACACTACTAGCAGTTGGCTACCATGCCAGGGTAGTGACTCCTGGTTGCATGGCCAAGAGAAGGGGGGTCTCATCACGAGCCAGCCTTCTCATTTCTGTGAAAGTACTTGTGGGTAACGTTGTCACCACTGGTCACCATGCCAGGGCAGTGTCCCCTGATTAGCTTCTCGAAGAAAAAGCAATAAGAATAAACAATAAAGACATGAATGGGCTTGGAAACAATTGCATCCAGGACAGGTGCAACTCACCTTCTACAAAGGCACCCATAGGTAAAGCTTTGCATTCCCCTGCTTTTACTGCGCCCATTGTCAGGACATCCCTTATCCACATCACCCACTTACATGGCTTAGATTTATTCTTTTCCGGGAACTTTCCTTTTCCAGTGGACACTAGCCCAATAGGACGCCCTGTCACTTTGCCCAGACTTGTATTGCAAGCTTGTATAATGTCTTTGATCTTTTAACTGGGGTAATAGGGGTTTTATGCACATGTTTAATAATATTGATGATGAGATGTGATTGACATTGCTATGATCCCTGTGACTTATGAGCCCATGGAGGGCGTAGCTATTGATGTGCAGGAACATGCCCGACGGACAGGTACACATGGGGAGCTGATCAGTTCGAACCTCCATGGGGCTGAAGAGCCCACCAGATGGATGTTGAGACCCCAGTACGGGGCACAGACAGGACAGAGGGCTTTGCACCAGAGAGAAGAAGGACTTCTTGCAAAGGCACCTTGGCAGAGCTTGACCTAGGGGGATTGTGCCCTTTTTAGTGGAATGTTGGCCTTGGAAGGCCTAGGACGTCACCCAGGAGGTTCATGACGTCATCCTTTCTTCATGAGCGCTTTGGCAGATGGACAGGCCAGTTTGGCACATGTGGCAGCTTGGAGAAGCCCAAGGAGGGCTAACGTTTTGCTTCAGGAGACTGCATTTGCCCTTAAAGAGGCTAACGTCACCCTAGAAAGGGGATGACATCCTTCTATTGCTTGATTAGGGTTTTAATTTAAACATTTAATGTAAAACAGTATGATTTTAGTATTTTGGCCTTGTCGGCCTTTTTATGACCTAAAAAGTAAAATTAGGTCATTGCACTGTATAAATTGAGGGTTTTCACCTTCATTTTTTCATCATCTTTCACTCATGCATTAGTGAGGTCTGAAATTTGCGCTATCTTTGGAGCTATTGGCTGAAATTGTGAGGCACACTTGTTGAAGGATGACATTTTTGGACTTTTATTGGCATTTTGGCATTTCTCTTGGTGGAAGGTAATACAACTAAGGGTTTTCTATATGATTTATTGGTTAAATGTAAGTGAATTTCTGCAAAATTTCTTAATTGAATGGTTGTAGTATTGTTTTTCTTGCATTTATGGTTATAATTTGCTGAATTAAACCCTAGGTGACAAGCACACATTGAAGGTCCTTGTCTCATGTCCCTACCAAGGTTTTAAGCCATTTTATTTGTTGAAGTAAGATAGAGCCTTGCCTTAGCAACACTCTATTTGTTCTTTCTAAGCCCTTGTTGAAGAGGATTGAGCCTTGCCATAGCAACAATCCATCCATCTTCTTCCATGCTAGCCGTTTTTCTTATTTGTTGAGCTAAGAAGGAGAAAATACATCAAGGCCTAGTTCCCCTACACCTTGGTGAGCCGCTTTTCCCTAGGGTTTGCCTGGTAAAGCCTTGCCATAGCAACATGTTACTTGCAAACCTTCTTGTCTTAGTTTTATGCAATCTTTTGAGCTAGCCGTTTTGCCATTGAGCTAAGGAAGGAGGAGAGAGCACTGAGGACTAGTTTCCCTACACCAAAATGAGCCTCTCTCCCCTAGGGTTTCATCCTTGAGGCCTTGCCATAGCAACACCTCAAGGTTTTAACTCTCTTGTCCTTAGTCTTTACCATTATCATTTGATCCTTCATCTTTTGCGTCCTCCTTTTGACTCCAAATACCCTAGGAGCGCATTGATCTAAGCCCATTTGTGTTGAGTAACTTGATCATACAAACTTCCAATACCTTTGAACAAACCCTAACTCTACTAACCCTAGTGTTGTTGTCATCTTTCTTGTGCTATAAACACCTTTGTGCAGCTATCGTTTTACTTTTAAAGCAATTGAATGGTTGGTTAAGGCATTATTTATGAAGTGTTGATTTGTTACATTGAATGCCAAGTTTCTTTAGCATTTATTGAGAAATGATATTGTAACCATTGCTATTGTACAAACATTGACTTCGTCAATATTTATTCAATTGCTTATGATCAGAAATTCATTGATTATATGGAGTACTAACCAACGAGGCGCGTACAGTTTTATTGTTGCTTTGTCTCCGGCAGGGTGATCTTATTGGTTATTACTTCGGTTATCTTTATTGGCTATAAAGCTAGGACTTTACGATCAAGTGGTGACTTGTGAGGGGGTTTATTATCACTTAGCCTTGCGAAACCTTTTGCCTTCTCAAAACCCAGATCACCGGGGACGTCTCTAGACCTTACATCACTTAGCCTTGCTAAAACCTTTTGCCTTCTCAAAACCCCAGGTCACCGGGGACGTCTCCCCTGGGCCTTACCTCCCTAAATAGAAAGAACCTTCCCATCGAGGTGACAGTGGGTGGGATTGGTTCAGTTACGCCAGTTTGGCCTCTTTTCATCCATCTATTAGCCTAACTACAAACTGTGCGATAACAGGGTGCAGTACAGTTTATCTTGTATTCGATGAGTTCTCTCACATTAAGAAAGGAGAAGATAAAACTCTTTGCAGTTTTCATTTTTAGATTTGTCAAGGCATTGCATAAGATTCATCCATCATTCCAACCATGAAAGACTAGCATTTTAATGACATATGTTTTTGATTTTTGATTCAGAGTTGTGTTCCCTCTTATGGAATGTAATTGCAACAAATTTAGAGACAGCCTTCTACATTGCCCAAAGAGTGGAAGAATTCCTCGTTGCTTCTGAGAAGGAAAAGAATAATCAAAGCTTCGCATATGAGGAAAATACCAATGATAAAGAGGAAGATGACTCATACTTGGATGATGCTTGTGATGGGGACCCTCGAATTGCTACCATGCATTCTAATGCTGGCAAGGATCTACAAGAGCATGATCATAATGAGCATACTCATCAAGAATCAGCAGAAGAGGATTGTTTGTTGGCAGCCATACCATTGAGCAGTGGCCTCAAGAAAAAGTTCCCATGTCATAAAGATCAAATGTTGATACAATTTGTGGTGAAGACATCTCAGATCCCATTACGAATGTCAACGCAGTTGACAGTCTGGTATGTACGGCCAATAATGAATTACAGGATAATGATGTGTTTTCTTCTTCCCTGATTGTTTTGAATATGATGATAATAAATTTGATGTTGGAGAAAGGATTGAACACTTGTCATTGGTTTCCGCAACTAATGATCATGATATCCATGAAGAAGCAGCAACAGCATCAGAAACATGAAGGTGAGCTGAAGAGGAATGAAATGGTGGGTACATGTGTGAAAATATAGCGTAATCATGTTGCTCTGCCCAAATTCTTTTCCATCAACTCAAATTGGGCAGATTTATGGATCCCATAGAGATCTGGATGAAGACAATTTGTGATAATAACCAATTCCATGAACATGTGAAAGAAACCTTGGAAACACAATAATAGAGCAAAGCCCAGATTTGATTTCCAGAAGTAGAATAATGAAGATGCTAGCAGACATGAGGAGGCAGCAAAACATATCCTTGTTTTGGTTCATGATTAAACAAAAGGGAAGAACTGTCCTTAACAAGACGAATAAATGGTTGCACTAATATCTGATTATACCTAATCCTTGATGATTTCTATCAATTTAGGGTAGGGTTGTTAGAGTCAATTCTGCCTCAATTTTCGTTAGCTGCTGTCATTTCTAACTTGCTGCCATCAATTTCAGATTGCTGTTTTTACTATTAGTTTGTCTTGTTTTTAGTCAAAATCAATCTTCAGTCAGTGTTCATTCTTTTTTGAGCTAAAATAACTTGTTATGCATGTGCATAAGCAGTCATAGGTCATATATTTTACCTTCTTTTTGTTGCAAAGTCTTTGTTTTAGGTGTAGTGTCCAAATCTAATATAATTATGCATTGAAGGGAGTCTAGGGTCCTGATCTAGGTCGAGTCTGGATGAGGTCACTTTCCCTTTCAATTCATTGACTTGGTCAAGTTTTAAGTCGGGTATAGGCACAACTTAGTGTCGATGAGACGGTAGGAGAGTCTTGAGTCATATCATTGTCTCCTCCAATCATTTTCATTGAGTCAAGCCTGAATCAAGTCTTATTGGTCAACACCTCATCCAACCATAGGGACAAGATCCCCTCTTGCTTCAGCTTTCTTAGCTTTGCACCAGTTGAAGGGATTACATCATTGTCCTTCCTCTAGAAAAGCTTTCCTCATTGACTCTAACACATTATCTAAGGATTGGTCCGGAAGCAAAGCACCTTGATGGTCGTTAGCCTCAATGGAGGTCATCTCGCATTCAATAGGGCCTCTCATCCATGGGTCCTCATTGGATGAACCTTGTCAGTGTTTGACTTCAACACATATTTTGCATTGATAGGGTTATGTTCATACCTTGGAGCTCATTAGCCTCATTGGTGGGATTCCTCACATCTATGATCTAGTAGATGTTTTCATCATTGGCATCTGACTAGATGGTTTATTTCATCTTGTCGACTTCAACTCATTTTTCAGTGGGGGATTCAAGCAGTTTGGGTTGGTTGCAGGTTTTCAACTGTAGAGGGGCATGTGTAGCCTTGTACCATTTTCCAGTAGATTAGCAAAGGCACCACATGCTAGACTCCATTTCCCTATGGATAAACAATATTGCTTTGTGAAACCAAAGTTTCAAAGCGCAGAGATTCAAAGGTTCTTAGCATCCCACTAGAGGGTTAAGTTCCAGCTTGATTTCATTAGACTAGTTGATTCATGAGTATATCCAAGTTTTGTGTGGTCATCAACTCCTCTGCTTTGAGTTTCATCAAATTCTGAGGACGTGTTATTTTTAACAATTTTCCTACCTTTTCGAAGCCAGTGTTCCAAGGCCCACGTGATAGATTGAGTTACATATTCTTGGTCCTTGAGAGATCACGAGTTCAATGAGCATTATTTTCAACAACATGCAAAGTGTTTTATCTTTAGCAATCAGGGCTATAAAGCTTGCATGTCAAAACAAAGCACATATCCAGGGTCCTTGGAGTAGATAACTCAATAAAACTATTCTCGGTGACATGTAAGGTGGTGTAATTTTTAGTAGTGTTTATTTTTAGACATGTTATTTATAGTAAGTGTTACTATAGTTGTTATCTTGACATTTTGAGATTCCTATTTTTTAGGAGGGATCACTGCTATTTTTGGCAGGTAACGTGACAATGTCATAGTTCCAGTGTGCAGTGTTGGATTTGTTGCCAGGTTCCAGTTTGCATAGAGGATGTGTGGTTTGGTTATCAATGGTTATCAGTGGATGGCAGTTGCATCATATTTGAACACATGCTAGCTATATATAGACATGTCAGAGTGCTCGTGAGGATTGGTGGACTAGTGATGGGGCATTAATGACATCATCCGGGTGAAGTGAATTGTTATTTTGGATATCTTTGATCTCTCTTGAGGTTCGAGTTGACTAGATTTGCATGTACAGGTTGAGTTGGTGGTATTACAAGAAACTTTCGATTTACTCCAAGACTTCCACTTAACACGATCTTGCATTATCCTTTTGGATATTGAAAATCATAAAAAAAAGATATTTCCATGCATGGAAAGACTTCACTTGCCTTGGATTTGCATGCATGAGAGTTTGCATGCCTTAGTATAAATTAGCACTGGGAGGGGTTGACTTGTGCATGATTTGTGGCTAAGTTACTAGTGGAGCGCATGGTTTTATGGCTAAGTTTACTATTGGAGCACATGGTTCAGAGAGGGAGTTAGTATGCCATCCATGGGTTGTACTTGGAGTGTGATCCCCTATTCTCTCTCTCATCTACATCACAAGTTCTCTCTCTTTTCTCTCTTCTTTTCTTTAAAGATGAGTGGAGACTCTCAAGGGCTAAGATTAGATTCTTTTTACAAGTTTCAAGCGCTCTTTGCAATCATATTCTTCCATCCTTTCCAAACTTGACAAAACATCCATTACTACACACCAGAAATTGATAGGGCAGCCCCTGATCTCTTGTATCTATGGTGGATTTCCCACCTCTATGGTAATATATCAGATGAATTCTTCTATGTATTCGGCTCTTCGATTTTTCGAGGTTGTTTATATTGTGCAATTGCGCAAGTAGGGCTCATGTTGTTACTTTCATGCTTTTGTTTTGAATCTTTCATCAAAGATGCATATTCTATTCCATCCATTTCCATCATTGGTGTTGAAATTTACTTAAGGAACTAATCCCATTTTCTGCACTTTAATTTATAATATTTACTCTGTTCTCAAGTGTCTTGGGCCGCTTTGAGGGTAGCATTATGTGCTAATTATTTCTTAAGTTATATGCATATTTTTGTTGCAGAAAAAACAGCATACAACCATTTTAGGGACACCCTCAGTGGCTAAAAAAGCACCAGCCCTAACAGAGTGGCATTTAGCAAGTGACGGGGCTAAATTGCCTACAATTGTTACTCCAGTCTGTTCACTATTTAGTGCAGATTTGTGTGATCACAAGCACACTTGTGATTGATTTACTGCAGAAATTTGGGTTTTTCTGGTTCCAATTAATTCCCTGCTTTCTTTTGTGAATCTCAACATGGTATTAGAGCAGTTGTGAACCTTACTCTCCCAATTCTTTTTTCTGATCCAAAAACCACTGGCTAGTCACATCTATCACTTCTAGGGTTTCTCTAGGGGTTCTAGATATGTCAACACTAATCTAAGGTTGTGCCTTACTTCTAAGGTGTTCTTTGGAACTTTTCACCCTTCATTAAGGCCAACACCTTCATTCCCAGGGTTACCTAGGGTTTTGTACCATTGGGATCTATAAAGGAAAAAATTTTAAGTCTTTATTCCACAATAATAATTCATCCTAATGATTTCAAAGTGGTTGTTTCTGAAGAAAACTGAGGTACTATGAGGCTGCCCAACAGGTCTGTCTTTGACCTCTTGTTGGGCTCTAAGTTTACACTCCAAATCTGTCCTTTGCTGCTGATTTAGGACAGCAAACAGTCAAGTAACTTTCTGCTCATAATTTTTATGGTTAAGTGCTCCTTTGAGGTGCCCTTGCAAGTGTTTTCATAACCCAATGTTAGCACATGCAATATACTCAAAAAAAATAACACTCCTCACTATCTTTACAACTCTAAAATGCTGATCTACACATCTAAGCATGCATGAAATTGGACACAGGTATTTTTGGTCAACATGACCCTGGATAAAACCCCCCCAGGGAAAACTAGTTTGGAGATAGATGTATATAGAAGATCTCAAAGCAAAATGTACAACAAGGAAAACATATACAAGTGAACATGATACAATAGCAACCCTTCTCGGATGCTTTGGAGTCCCTTGAAGATGTGCCTGTTAGCCCCTTGAAGCTAGGCGCCCTTTGCCTCGGTGCACCCTTCTTCCTTTGCTAATTCCTTGGCCTCTTTCCTTGTCCCTTGCCTTGCCTTTGCCCTTTGCTTGAACTTTGAACCTTGCCTTGCCTTTGCCTTGCCCTTGGTCTTGCGCCCTCCTCTCAAGAGTGCTTCCCTCCAAGGCTAGGTGCGCACTATGCTCAAGTGCGCACCTCCTCTAGCAAAACTCCACAAGTGTAGTGCGCCCTCCTTCAATCTTGCACCCTCTACTCCTCTATAGTGCGCCTAAGCATGGTGAAAGAGTCTCCTCAACAAGGTGCACCCTTCTCCTCAAGCTTGTGTGCCCCTCTACAAGACGAATGTGCCCCTACACAAGATGTATCCCATACCTCTATGGTAGACTCTCCATGGTAGACTAGTACCAAGCTATGGCTCCTCCTCAACCCTTGACCTCATGCGCCCTCTCCTCCTCAAGAAATGCGCCCAAGAGCTTCTCCCTTCTCCTCTCCTCTCAAATCTCTCAAGTGAAGAATGAGCCTCTTCCTTACCCTTTTTCCTCCTATAGCCTATCTTTGGCCAAGCCCTAAAAGATCAATGGCCTAGATCCAATCTAGCCATGTCTAATCAATGGGTGAGATTTAATCCAAAAATCTCACTTAGGAAACCCACTTTCCTTAGTTTGCCTCGTGTCCTTTAACTCACCCACAAAGTGAATTAGATGTCACTTTAATGATTTAAGTGACATATTTCACTTTTGACTTAAACTCCTAAGTCAAAGTGAAATTAGAACATAAAGTAAAGTAATAAGGGTAATAGTCTCCCCCTTTGTGTTTAGAGACTCACAAACACAAGGGGGCCACTTTCCAAGGTACCCAAATCTCAACACTCCCTCTTACCGAGGAAAGTGCCATTCACCTCCAATCTCATCCCTGCAGTGGACATGGCAGCCTACTAGCAAATACTCGGTGAGTATGGTTGTACCATGATCATCAAAAGTGGTCTCTAACACAAATCTGCTCAACCTGTGTGATCTATAGATGGAAGTGCTTCTCCACCTATCCAAGATCACCTAGATCTTGGCATCACACCAAAGATCTCAACCTTGGCATCTCACCAAGGACTTCTACCTCCTGGGATCTCACCAACGGTCACTCTCTTGGCATCTCACCAAGAGTCACTCTCTTGGCATCTCACCAAGAGTCTCCCTCTTGGCATCTCACCAAGAGTATCTGGATCTTGGCATCTCACCAAGATCCTCAACTTGGCCTCTCACCAAGTGACTTCCACCTAAAGTGTAACCTGAACCTGATCTACTCGTCTCCATAGCCAAGTGAGGCTCAAACCTCTATTGTGCCCTGCTCCTCCTCCTAATCAATCTTTGATGCTCTGAAGCCCCTGCACCAACTCTCTGTCTGCTCGGCAACTCTGAAACTGAAGTTGTCCCAGGTGGACCAGTCACCCCTAAAGATGGTGTCCTCGAAAAACGAGTCTAAGCTCCCTCTGAATCAATACTCTGAGTCAGTATGTCCTCCTCAACTTTGTCTCCCCACCTACCGTTGGATGGAGTATCAACTGACAAAAGCACACTCCCTCACAAACTGAGCAACGAACTCCTCCTCCTTCGTTGTCGCTGCAGTACCATCATGTTGCTTCTTCTTCTTCTTCTTCTTCTTGGAACACTGTCCTGCATAGTGACCCATCTCTCCACAAGCAAAGCATCTCACTATCCTCATGTCTCTCTCTTTCCCACAGCCACTTTGTTGTGGTTTGGCCCCTCCCTTGGGACCCTGTCTAGCACCCATGTCGGTCTTCTTCTTTCCCTTAGTCCACAGAGCAAGATCCTCATCACCCTCTGAAGTACGTTGTTGTCCTAAAGATCCTGAGCTACATCTCATCTCCTCCTGCAAAAAGTCATCCCAAAGTCTCTCCCAGGTAGGCATGACCTCCCGGGCTACAATGCCTCGTACAAATGAACCCCAAGGTC
Source organism: Picea sitchensis (assembly GCA_010110895.2). Taxonomy (NCBI): domain Eukaryota; kingdom Viridiplantae; phylum Streptophyta; class Pinopsida; order Pinales; family Pinaceae; genus Picea; species Picea sitchensis. The sequence goes on along the minus strand of SNQJ01S0026494.1, from coordinate 18,713 downwards.
TGGAAAATCTGTTTAAAGTTGTCCTCACCAAGAAGTCAAGATCCACAATCTCCCCGACTGTGGCCAACTCGTCTCGAATCGGTGTAAATATACCAAGGTATGATGTGACCGTCTCGGAATCAAGCATCTGAATGCTCCTAAGCTTGTCCTGCAGAACCATCTTCTGGTTCTGATTTGGACTCCGGTAAATCTTGCACAATGAGGCCCATATCTCAAAGGCATAGTCTTTCCCAGTCAAATGGGGTATGATGTGGTCCCTCACCGCATCACAAATAGTCCTCTTCGCCTTGTTGTTCCTCTTCCTAAACTCTGCCACCAACAAGGGAGCAGTGACAGGAGGAAGAACAATGGAAGCGTAAACTATATCCCATAGTTCAAGATCCTCCATGACAAAGATGATCCTGGTCTTCCAAGGGGACCAGTTGCTAGCTCCGTCTAGTCTATCCTCTACCCGCATCTGGGACACCGACATGGTTGTCCACTAAAGCTCACACCACCGACATGCTAGCTCACACTAAAGCCTCACTCTTGTTAACACAGGTGTGAAAAGAGGCAATCCAACTACAACCTCACTCCTGACAACACAGGGTGAAAAGAGGTTGTCCAACTCAACCTCACTCATGTCTACGCAGGTGTGATAAGAGGCTGAAAACAAAAGTCCAGAACAGTGCTACAAGCTGTCCAACAAATCTGCCCACAAGCTGTCCACTAACTCTGCCAACAAGCTGTCCAAAAATCTGCCAACATGCTGTCACAAAACTGCCCACTAAATGCTCTAGAAATCAGCAAGTCTTTGCCACCAAGGGCTCTGATACCATAAAGAAAACTGAGGTACTATGAGGCTGCCCAACAGATCTGTCTTTGACCTCTTGTTGGGCTCTAAGTTTACACTCCAAATCGGTCCTTTGCTGCTGATTTAGGACAGCAAACAGTCAAGTAACTTTCTGCTCATAATTTTTATGGTTAAGTGCTCTTTTGAGGTGCCCTTTCAAGTGTTTTCATATCCAATGTTAGCACATGCAATATACTCAAAACAAATAACACTCCCCACAATCTTTACAACTCTTAAATGCTGATCTACACATCTAAGCATGCATGAAATTGGACATGGGTATTTTTGGTCAACATGACCCTGGATAAAAACCCCCCGGGGAAAACCAGTTTGGAGATAGATGTATATAGAAGATCTCAAAGCAAAATGTACAACAAGGAAAACATATACAAGTGAACCTGGTACAATAGCAACACTTCTCGGATGCTTTGGAGTCCCTTGAAGATGTGCCTGCTAGCCCCTTGAAGCTAGGTGCCCTTTGCCTTGGTGTGCCCTTCTTCCTTTGCTAATGCCTTGGCCTCTTTCCTTGTCCCTTGCCTTGCCTTTTCCCTTTGCTTGAACTTTGAACCTTGCGTTGCCTTTGCCTTTCCCTTGGTCTTGTGCCCTCCTCTCAAGAATGCTTCCCTCCAAGGCTAGGTGCACACTATGCTATAGTGCACCCCTCCTCTAGCAAAACTCCACAAGTGTAGTGCGCCCTCCTTCACCCTTGCGCCCTCTACTCCTCTAGAGTGCGCTTAAGCATGGTCAAAGAGTCTCCTCAACAAGGTGTGCCCTTCTCCTCAAGCTTGATACGCCTCTCTCACAAAGTGCTCCCCTCACAAGCTTGTGTGCCCTCTACAAGATGAATGTGCCCCTACACAAGATGTATCCCATACCTCCATGGTAGACTCTCCATGATAGACTAGTACCAAGCTATGGCTCCTCCTTAACCCTTGACCTCATGTGCCCTCTCCTCCTCAAGAAATGTGCCCAAGAGCTTCTCCCTTCTCCTCCTCTCCTCTCAAATCTCTCAAGTGAAGAATGAGCCTCTTCCTTACCCTTTTCCCTCCTTTAGCCTCTCTTTGGCCAAGATGGCCTAGATCCAATCCAGCCATGTCTAATCAATGGGTGAGATTTAATCCAAAAATCTCACATAGGAAACCCACTTTCCTTAGTTTGCCTCATGTCCTTTAACTCACCCACAAAGTGAATTAAATGTCACTTTAATGACTTAAGTGACATATTTCACTTTTGACTTAAACTCCTCAGTCAAAGTGAAATTAGAACATAAAGTAAAGTAATAAGGGTAATAGTCTCCCCCTTTGTGTTTAGAGACTCACAAACAAGGGGGCCACCTTCCAAGGTACCCAAATCTCAACAGTTTCCCCCTCTGAATGGGGCCAACTATCATTCTTGGGTATATCGAATCACTGACCTACTTCAAAGAAAAGGTCAATGAATTTACTTGGCAAGGTCACTTAGCGTTGAAGATGATGACAATTTTTACCAAGTATGTCTGAAGAAGAACAAAGATCTTGGGTTGATCACTCTTTATGTTGAACCCAATCTCATTCATCATACCAAGGATAACAAAAGTGCGAAGGAAATCTAGGATACCTTCAAGACTCTCTTTGAAATAGTGGATACCACTCAGGTCAACCAACTTGAAACTAAACTCTCCAACCTCAAAATAGACAACTTCAACACAGTTGAGGAGTATATTGCAAGGTATAAAAACCTAAAACCTAACATTATTCAAGCAAGAGGAAAAGGCAAATCAAATCTACAACATGCAAGTATTCTTTTAAATAATCTCTCTCCAACATTCAAATCTTTTTCTCTTATATTCTACAATATTCCTTTATTTGTAAAGGATCCTATAACTCCTACTCTTGAGGAGATTTTTTCTAATCTCATTCAGCATCAAGTTACTTTGAGGAATATGGGAGAATTAACCCCTAGAGATCAAGCCCAACATTTGTCTCAACCCCTCTTAATTTGAGTCTGACCAGGGTAAAGGGGAATACTCAAAATCATCCAAGAAGAAAAATGAATCATATGCAGCTATTGTCATAAGGAGGGCCATCCCTTCAAGTCTTGCCTTGCTCATCTTCAAAAAATTGAAGAGCTTGCAAGATCTATAGTAGGCATTGAAGACCTTCTTAATAAGAATGTTGGATCTCCTCATAGTGCACATTTGGCAATACACTTTTCATGTTGGCCCTCTTCTAATCTAGAAGAGTGGATTGTTGATTCTAGAGCTACCCAACACATGACCAAACATGAACACCTTCTCTCTAACTATAAACAATAGCACAATGGAGAGAAAGTGGTTATTGGTGAAAATTCATCCCTACAGGTTGCTAGTTGTGGTGATGTCATCATTGATACAACTAAGTTTGGAGATGTTTGTCATGTTCCAAGTGTTGGACCAAAACTTCTTTTTATTTACTGCATCACAGAAAGTAATAAAATGGTGGAATTCTAGAGAGATAAATGGGTTATAAAGGACATGATTGATGGCTTCAAGGTGGCTGCCTCAAGGTGGTGACAAATCCATTCATATGTACAAGTTGGGGAAAACGCTTCTTCCTCAAACAAAAATGGGTTTGTTGCTATGGTGGCAAATGCCAATGACACGACCATGATATGGCATCAACATCTCATTCACAACAATCATGGATCTTTGCAACATATGAGTCGAATACATATGATTGATCACCTTACATAGATTGAACCATAAAGTGGTGTATGTGAGGGGTGTGTAATGGGGAAACATCATCAGTATTCATTTCCTAAGGACAAAGCAAGATGAGCTTCTCGACCTCTTGGACTGGTTCATAGTGATATATGTAGACCTATAAATACATCTTCTATGGGGGAGCTAAGTACTTCCCCACCTTCATTGATGACTTTTCTCCCTTTCTTTGGGTATACACCATTGAATCTAAGGATGAGATGTTTAGAAAGTTCCAATAATTCAAATCCCTTATGGAAAATCAAAGTAACAAGGAGATCAAGTATCTTAGGATTTATGGCAGAGTCATGCTAGATGGGATTTAGCATGTCACCCTATTTAAAAGTTAGTTGAATCAGGTGTTGTGTGTTTCTAAGTGTCCTAGATTTCGGGCTCGTGGTTGAGTAAGAAAGTGATATTTTTGGCAGGATCTTTGGGATTTTGTATCCATGGACAAGAAGGATTGGAGAGAGCTATCTCATCAAAAGGCTCTTTTTTCCTTTAATAAGTCGGCTACCAAAGACATTATGGGCTTGCTTCCTCCAAAATATCGGTACAAGATAAATAGTGAAATGTAGGACCCTTTTTGGAGAGATTGGGGATGGATATTTGGGAAATTGATTTAGTAATATGACACTAAGAAACTTTACTCTCTTCTACATCAAAAGCACCCTCTATCTCCTATATTGAATGCTAGGTGGACATCTTTTCACCTTGAGGTTAGGTGGATCCGTTGAAAGCACGATGTTTGGTAGCACCAACTTAGCTACAAGCTCTGAATTTTTGTGGGGTAAGTTGTTTACCAGGGGCTGCCCTCCAAAGCCCATCTTGCCAAAAGCGAGTCAACAGATGGCCTATGCCTCTTTTGCAGCCGCTTAGAGACCTTGAAGAACATTTTATGGGAGTGCAAGTTTGCTAGAACTTGCTAGAGGTATGTTTAGGATCGGCATTAAGTGCAACTTCTAAAATATCCCTGATCCAGTTGATCTAGATAACTACCTCTGAATTACGGTTTTTTCTACTGAATCTAATACTTTGGGGGTTTCTGACTGCGTTTGAGTTACTGTGTGAACATGCTTGGTGATTTTCACATGTGGGTTCCAGTTTATTATGTGTTTTAGCAATATAAGACAATGCATGCAAAATATGGATAACACAACTCACTGATATATATAATGTTGAAAAAGCAGGAAATACAATAATAACTGGAAGCAGATATAATAATCATCAGTTAGATCTCATGGCTCGTCACTGGAATACAAAATAACTGATAAGAAATACTTGTGATCAGAAGAATGGGTGTTGGTCTGCACATGCATGGATAGATTGGCAAAAAGCAGTCTGGCAGCTCACGGTAACTATTGTAGAATTCAGAAAAACTCGCCCTGATGGTGATACCCGTCGAAATGAATTGGAAACTGTCTCAAAAGATGTGCCCTGGCCTCTAGACTGATCCTGATGACAATCGGACTGAAGATCCGACCTTTGAAGCTCTGGATGTCAACCCTGGGGGTTTGCGCTCCTCCTAAGCTCAATGAGTGCGCCCTAGTGATTCCACCAGCAAAATCTAACGATGTATAGCTCAGAACGATCGTCATGGTCTCCTCTATAATGGGTCGAAAGGGATTCCTCAGATCTGCCTCGGAATGTCCCCTGGAACCCCAAATGTGCTTCCCCGAGAGATGTGCCCTAAATGACTATTTTCCGCTTTCCGGAAGATTCCACTGTCGGAAACTGACGACAGGTGGCTCAATAGGTGCACCCTGGCTAACTCTCTAATGGGTCGAAAGGAATTGGCCAGATTTGAAATGTCTCAAGCAGTCGCACAAACCCTCTCTCAATCACTTGCGCCCTCATTGGTTGAGTTGCGCAATCACTGAAATGGACACTGTAATGCACGGTGAAATACCTGGATGGTATCTCCGATAAGCTAGGGTGTGTCTCTCAACACTGAAACTGATCAATGGTGGTGGTTTCCTCCAGAAATCCACAAAACAACAAGGGGGTCGATTTCCTCCTCCTCTGCAAATACCTCAACATCCAATCATAACATAATTATGAATTAGGTTTCTTTACCCTTCCTTTATAGCTTCCCAAAACCCTAGTTCATTGTTGACCTTTTCCCTCCAAGTGACTTTTACTTTATTTTATTATTCCTTGATTAAATCACTTAATTAATTAATTAATTAACCATTTTATCTCTAAAAAGTGATTTATCCATCCTTATGGCTTCTCCGACCACTGAAAGTCACTTCTCATCATTTTATCCTGTAATTCTCTTCCTCCCGATTCCGATGAGCTATTACACTAAGAGGTTTCTCCAAGTAATATGCCCATTATGACCTTCTTAGTGAATTTAATTAAGACATGACCCATAATAACTCAAAATTACGGAAATCATCGGAATGCAATGGAACCAAAGCCAAGTTGTGCAGAATGGATCCTGATGATGAACGATGCAAGTCGGCCCCAATAAAACCCCTCAATATCTTTTGAACTCTCTGTCACCCCTATTTGGCTACTCTGGTAGGCATAACACTCTGTAATGTTATAATGTCCCAAAATGGGGACATTACAACTTCAAGAACAACTTCATTGGCATGCATCTCTTCTTAGCGATTCGCGTGCCTTGGTATTGTCTCACTTCTTAGGCATCTGGGACCGTCTCTAAATTACAGCCTTATTTACAATCTGGAAGCTAAGATGCAAGTCTGTTTTCTCTAATGAGGTCAGTTCAGTCCATTATTTTTGTCATTCTTTGCGAGAAGAGGTGTGTATGCAATTTTCTACGAAAGGCTATCTCCTGATTAAGGATGCCAAAGAGTTCAATGCTTTAGTCTATTTTGAGTTTATTGCATCCCTAGTAGCTCATATTGTTAAATTTACATGCAGCAGCGAGAGCCATTCTCCTGGAGGATGGCTAAGACCCTAGACAAGATCTAGGGCCCCCAGTGCACTCCTGGGGTATGTGGTCTGGGACCAAATTGATGAAGACCCTAGATATCTCTAGGGCC
>SNQJ01S0026494.1:0-11714 GCA_010110895.2 Picea sitchensis | reverse complement strand
TGTTATACATTTAAAGGGTTTTCATATCACTATTGATCTGCTGTTATAATTGAAAAGGTTTGGATCACTGTTTGCCTGATTTGCTTTACACTTGAAAGGGTTCACATATTACTGTTGGAGATCTGAATTTGTTGCTTACAGAATTGAGGTTACTATAATCTTGAATGAGTATTATCTGATCTGTTCTAAGATCTAAGATTTATCAAAGTTTGATTTCTTCTACTGTTCTGTTTTTCATAAATCTAGTTATATATGCTGTCTATGCTTCAGATTTAAAGAGTTGTCTTGTTCAAAATTTAAAAGTGACTGCTGTTTTCATCTTACCCTAATATTCTAACACATATGAAGAAGATACAAGACATCATTGTATATACCCTTCCATTTTGGTTTTCTTTTTTCAGCTCTCTTGTACATTCTCTCCTATTAATATAAGACATTATTCAAAAAACAATGGCACAAATTAGAAGAAATAGATCACATTTAGGACTAAACGAAAAACCTGCATAATGTCAAAAGTCAAGACTATAGACTAGAATTTCAAAGAAATGATTGTAGCGGCGAATGGACATGATATCACCATGCACTAGGAGAGGGAAACAAAGATAAAGCAAGAAGCTGTAAACAATAAAACAAACTAGGACAAACATTGCAAAGAGATACGACAATAAGGATTTCACGAGAAATTATTAAATTGTTGGAATAATGGTAATTTTCACATGTGATCAGTTATGGCTAAGCACCCTCTTTATTGTGTTTTTTATATATTTGACTAGGTCAACTTAGTCGCCCTCTTGGGGTGTGTTCCCTTGTTATGTTGGCCCATCACCCCCTCTTGAAGGGACACCTTCCTTCTTAAGTGACACCTCACATGAGTTGTCTCTAAATCGACAACTCAAGCTCTCATTTGTATCATCTCATCATTGATTCATAAGAACTGATTCTTTAGTATACGGGCATGATTGTCTAGCCTACAAGCACCATATCTTGTGTTTATCTTGTTCATGGATCCATCTTCTCTTCTCTTTTTGATGTGTTTAGGGTTCATGTTGATTTAGGGTTTATTGGTGGTTCGATTCGATCCTTCTCTCTCTCTCTTGTGATCTCAACATGGTATCATAGCGGGTGTGAACTACCTCTTCCTTTTTCAATTTTTTTATGCTTGGCCTTTTTCTCCTTGTGATTGGCATTTTCTTTCTTGTGTGCATTAATGGTAGGACTGAGTTTTCCCTCCAATAGCACACTCATGAGAGGGCTCATTGTGGTTATACATGCTGGTCTTTTCACATGCGGTCTAATTTCAGCCATTCATTTGAAGCTAATCTCGAGGTGTGGCTGGTAAAAATTGTCTAAGCAGTGGTTTTAGGTCTGAAAATAGGGTTTTCAGCCTGTTTTCATGGCTGTTGCGGGCCTGAAAATAAGGGTTTCCAGCATATTTTTGGGGCTGTGCACTGCCTTCTAGGGCTTTCAGCTTGTTTTGAGGGGTGTTCTAGGTCTTAAAATTAGGGTTTTCAGCATCTTTTGGGGCAGCGCACAGTTTTCTAGGGCTTCTACCCTCTATTTCACCATCACCCTTCTTCTTTGGCATTTTTTAGGTCCTTTCAGTGGATTCAAAGAGACATTTTGCAGATTTGTACCCTGTTCTAGGGCAGCACACTCCTTTTTTTCTCTCTTCAGCCCAAAATCTGCAGTTACTTTTAGTGCAGCGCTGGTTCTATTCATCCAAAGGATTGCTTGGAGGTGACATTTTTTGGATCACTATTATTATAGGGTTTCAAGCCCATTCTTGGCCCCTTTAGTGGGTTATCTTGAGGTCTTCATGGGGAGTTCTCTTTTCTATACCAGATGGACTACTTTGTTACGCATATGGTGGTGTACTTTGTAGATCAGGCTATACCAGATTCAAAGGATGAAACTCTTGGTATTGACTCCACCTTATTTGGAGATATTCTTCATATTCTAGGGATTGGCACTATTATATTAGATATTACAGTTAGTGACACGAAATCTACTCCTCAACTTCCAGCAGTGATTCATAGTGACTTTGACAAGCCTATGGCCATTTGTTTGCAAAGGGAGACCCCTCTCAACTCAAGTGATGCAGTTTCCACTCACAAGTCCACGGGATTTGTCCCACTCTACCTTATTGATGATTTTACAAATGATTCTCAACTCATTTAGTGGACAAAATTGATTGAGTGGATCTTTGTCCTTCACACTAGGATATTTGTCCTTATGGGACATCCTATATTGAGCACAATTTAGTGACTCCTTTCAGAACTCCACCAGAGACCCCCTTTTCCCACTTGTGGAACCGTATTGGTATTGGTACTATGCTTTTTTAGGGAGGTTCTATCTTCAAATGGCTTATGTGCAGCATTATGGGGGGAAGGTGCTATCTAATGCTTTCTCTTCCGAGCCTCCTATCCATTTTCAAGGAAAATGTTATGCATCTGGCCGACCCTATGTTGAGATGGGTATTCATTAACCCTATCATTTCTTTATTTGAGCTATAGTCGATCATCTTTTCCAGTTAGTTATACACACACCAACTCTCACTTGTATTTTAGCCACCTATATTCTATATTTTAGCCACGCACACTCTTTGTGAGGAGCTGGGTATTTATAAACCCACTCTCATCTTAAATTCAAGCTTCCTTCTAAGCTTCACTCTCTCAGTTGCAACTATGTCGTGTATCCACAAACACACACACCTATTGTATTTGAGATGTTTGGCCATATTTAAGTTGAATATATGGAGTTGGATATTCTCACTCTCACTCAGCTACAACTAATCATATTTGAGGTAGGTAATCCTATCTCCTCTCTATTAAAGGATGTCTCCTCCGACACCTCTTCAAAGGGGCAATTCAATGCCACTCTCCAAGTAGATACAGTATGGCAGGGATATATCTTCTCACCCTCCTTCATTGAATGAGTAGGTTGGTGACAATTGTTTCCAATAGATGAGCCGATCAATGGCTGCATCTATCATTCCCATACAAGATGTCTCTTCTGACACCTCTTCAAATGGACAGTTCAGTGGTACCACTCTCCTAGTAGATGAGTCGTAGGGCAAGGATATGTCTTCCCCCACTCCTCCCTTGGATAAGTTAGTCACAGTTTTTTCCAATAGTTGAGTAGATCGGTGCCTACATTCTCCATTTCTATGTAAGTTGTTGCTTCTAGTACTCCTCATCAAATGAGCATTTCAGTAGTACCACTCTCCAAGTAGGTGCACAGTATGGTAGGGATATGTCTTCCCACCCTCCTCCATTGGATGAGCAAGGTGTTGATAGTTTTGTCCAACATATAAGCAGTTTGATGGCAGCATTCTTTTAGCTTATTGGATCCACTTTTATATTGGGTTGGATAATCACAAACTCACTATCTCTTCTTCCAACTGTGGTTGACTTTACACTAAGTTGGGTATGCCCACTCACTTTTCTCTCTTGTACTTGCGCCTCTTTTCATCACTTCCTTATCAGATGGCCAGATCAGTATTGTGTGTCTCAAAATGATGAGCAGTTCCGTGGTGGCATTTCCTCGAGAGTTGAGCAGTTCTATGATGATGGTCGGGTCTTTATATACCCATCCATGCTTGTATTTGAGCTGGATCATCTCATACCCACTCTATATTTTCAGCTACAGTTGTATCTCTATTGAGCTGAGTATGCCTACTCCTCCGTATGTACTATATCATACTTCTTCATGTCCCCATGATAAGATTAAGGGGAGGTGTTGGAATGATATAATCTTCACATGTGGTCATTTAAGGTTAAATGCCCTCTTTATTGTATTATATTTGACTAGATCAGCCTAGTAACCCTCTTCTGGTGTGTGTCTGTGTTATGAAGGCCCATAACCCCCTCCTGAAGGGAGGACTCCCTTATTGAAGGGACACCTCATTTGAGTTCTGTATAAAATTATAAATACACAACTCAAGCTCTCATTTGTATCATTTCATCACTGATTCATAGTGATTGATTCTTTAGCCTATAGACATGATTCTTTCACCTACAGGCACCACATCTTCTGTTTCTCTTGTTCATGAATTTGTCTTCTCTTCCCTTTATGATGTGCTTATGGTTCATGCCAATTTAGGATATGCTCGTGGTTCCATTAGATACTTTTGTCTCTCTTGTGATCCCAACATAAATGATGAGAAGCATAGCATTTCAGAAATTTTACTACTGGATAACTATCAAAGAAATTTAATGTCTCATTGAGAAAAGTATAGACAAATTTCACATCACAAAATTGGCCGAAAGAGGAAAAGTATATCAGGTTTAGTCACCAAAACCTGCCACAACATATGAATTGACTATCAGATAAATTATAATGCATCATGTATAGGAGTTCAGAAAGTTGACTAAGTCGCCATTTAACTTTTAACATTACCTGTGAACTTCACTGACTCACTATTCTTTTGTATTCCTACTATAATTAAAGGCCATATTCCATATGAATGCCCACTGGCATTTTACTAAAAGGGTGGCAGTATTGCCAAATGTCCATACTTAAGAGGATTGAGGTATATATATAAAATTGATGGATTATGCTCATATGCATAAAATTGGAACTTTTCTTAGAAAATTTTGAAAAGAGGGCACAGATCATCTGAATATGATACTTACCTGCACCATGTACAAGTGAGAACAAGTTTGATGTAATCCAGTAACAGAATATTGCCTGCAATATGCCAATAACATTAGAATGCCAAAAATTATAGACATGCTTCCATCGGCATTTTATATGCTTCAACACTAATTTAGATTTTAACCCAAATTAGTGCCAATTTTAGATCTAATAAGCACATATGGATGAGTATTAAAGCAACAGTTGGGAAAGTATATGCACATCAAGTCTAGCCCCATAGAAGGCACAAATAGAGGCATATATGAAATTTTCCAACACAAGTCAGAACTATTAAGGAGTTGAAAAGAGCACATGTAAGAAAGCAAATCAATACGTGCCACTTGTTATTGCTTTCAGCATCTCTTCGCTTGTCTTTCAAATGACCAAAAAGTAAATGAGCAGTGTCCATAAAGTGCACTCAAATTCAAGGGTACAGTGACATTTCAATCTTCTGTCTGTTAACTAGTTCTTGTGCTATTCAGAGCACCTTGCGGTGTACTTGTTAATTTCCATGTTTGTGTAAAACATTCAAACTTCAACAAAGGATGGATTAAACTTGACAATGTACAGGGAAACCCTAACCACATAAAATCTTATTTTAGGATCATAAATAAACCTCATGATATTAAGGCAAGGACCTAAAGCCCCTTGTGTTTTTTGATTGTTGAGTCAATTACACTTAAGCCTCAAACATGACTCCACACAATTATCTCAACTTGGCTATTAAAAAATGATCCCAATGCTAAAGCAAAAAATTAGACCATCATTACAACATACGGAATTTTCAATATCATTATCAGCAAAGCTTTTATTTTTTGTCATTGAATATACTATTTTCCCGTTTTCTTTCATTACAAGTGAGATTACAAAACTTCAATTCATATTCTATAAATATATTTTCAATTGGATGGCATCAACAATACTAGCCACCTATAAATTTTAGATGTCAAAGTGGTCAGCACCTGTTATCAGAGGATTTGTACTTGTGCAAAGCTTCCACAAGATACCTATCTGTGTAACAATTGGAAGTTTTTACCATTGTGACCTAAGTAGATACTTCCCTCGTTTTAGTGATGGAAGAAGGTCCAACACAAGGGAGGCTTCCCTGGTGACCTCAAGGGATCAAGTAGCAAGATTAGCCAAGCCTACAGCCCCCTATCTTGGTCACTAAGATGTTAGGTCTAGGTCTAAGAAAGGTAAGGAAGAAGACGAGGTAATTGGTTCACCTGTACGAGACAATAAACAACCCAAAGCATAAAATAGACAATTACCAAGTCATATAGCTCATTAACAACCTCTTATACACTAGATAATCAATAAAACCAATTGCTGTTTCAAATTTACAGCAGTAAGACAATGTATAACAGCAATTAATATTTTGTAACAGAAAAAGGAAAAAGTACCCAGAAATATAGCAATTGAGCATAAGAATTAAGCATTCAACATGTGCAATAACATCCAATTGCTAGACTATGATTCTGAGTATCATTAGCCACTATTTCAAGTAAGTATGCAACAATTAGATCAAACCCTAGTGGCTGTAGCAATCATTTATAACAGAAGCAATAAATATCATTTGTTTTCCAAAGTTAGAGTTAGTAGAGTTAGTCAAATCGCTTGGAGAGAGAGTGTACTAATTATAAGAGCATTTTCACCACAAAGAGAACTCTAGACTAGTGTTGTTAACTTTCTAGCGGTTATGGAGTCAAGCATGCAACACTTTGAAGAATGAATTAGTCTTTAGATACTCAAGAAGAATGATGTTTTCTCCCTAAGGTGCAACCTCTCTTGGGCCCTAGATGTCCTTTCCCCTCTTCTATATTACAGTTTACCTAATTCAAGGATCAAGATGGACTAGGATCAAAACCCTAAGGTGCAACCTCTCTTGGGCCTTAGGTCTTTGAACCCTAGCAAGAGACTAGGTCTCTTAATGCTTTAACCAAAACTTGGACAAACAAAGGTGTAGAAGGAGAGAAACTTTTATGTCTCCTTCCTAGGGTTTCACTAGAACAAAGTAACATGCAACAAGATAGCAATTATCACATTATATCATGAGCAAACACATAAAATTAAAACAAATCACTTACTTATCCAAGTCGCTACACCAAGAAAAACCCTAGTTGCAACAAGATATCATCTAAGAAATGCAAAGCATCCACAAACAATCCTTCCACAATAGGTGTGCACTAAATCCAAGAAGCCAAGGAAACTATAGTGAATTTTTTAAGAGCTCCCACTCACAAGTACGAGGAGAAAAGTGATGATGATAACATGAAATGAGTGCTAGCCTTATTTATTTAAGGTAAACCCTAGCACTTTGTCCACAAAATGTCAATAATTAATGTTACAAGTGGGGCTGACCCCTCAAAATAGCCTCTACAATAACAATAAATGCAAATAGTAAATCATAAAGCCACACGTGTGGTGACATCAAACCTCCTAGAGGTGAAGGAGGGCCTCCCAAGGCCACGTGTCATATGAAAGTGCAAGCAAGGTTGGAGAATTTCCATGCCACCTCAAATCAACATTTGGTGTCTATGTGGCAAGAAAACGCCAACATCTCCATCAAACCCTAGCATGACGTCATCATCAAAAAGGCCTAGCGTCCAAGAAGTGAAGGATGGTGTCCATGGTGGAGGAGGGTGTACATCATCTCTGCGTGCTATCCAAGCCACACCAAGTGCAACCTCCTCCAAGTAGTTGGGTAATGTGTGGGTGCACAGTCCAAAGCATGGGCTTCTTGCCCATAAGTGTGCCATCATGACCATATATGTCAAAATCAAGCCCATCAGTCCATCGTCCAAGGTCCAGAAGATGTGGGAGCCTGTACCTGAGTATATCAAGACACCAGGTGACTCAATGCTCTGCATCACACGTGTCATAACCTGCAATAAAGGCACAATGTCCTGGGTGAAAGTTTGGGGCATCCTTCAAAGTACCATGTTAGGTGCATCCAAATCAAAACAAAGTATGAAATCAAGTAAAGCCAATGTTCATAAGATATACTAGTCCTTAGATCATACAAGGTAAGTTGTTACTTAAGACATAAGCCATATAAACAATTCACATTAAGTATCCCCTTCAAATCTTACATTAGCTCAAGACTTTATATAAGTTGGCAAGTTTGAGGATGGGAGGACCTTCATCGGACCTTATTAGGTATGCCAACCAAAGCAGTGAAAGAAAAGACCCAAGTAGAGGGATATGTCCTCGGGGAAGCAGGAAAGAAAAGAACCCTTCAAGAGTAAGTGTGATAGTGCTACGTATTGGGCTTACTTCATGGCTTATGGTGTCATTTAATCCATTTCTATGAGCGCCTTTGTGGAGGGTGCACTTTCTCTTGAGTTACCACTTTCTAAGTGCTACGTTTTTTCAAACCTCTTAATCTGCCTTTTTATTGTCCTCTTATCATATTTGCAAGTCCCCTTTATAAGGTTTCAAGCTATAGCATCACTACCTTGGGACTGAAGCGAACATGGAAAGGGCAGAGCTCAAGTATGGATTGGATTTTAAGAGTCCTTTGTTATTTTCTCTTTCTTTAGCATTATTATTTCTTTATTATTCTTTTGCTAGCAGCTGCAATCAACCTTTAGGCCTTTAGCCCCTCTTCTTATGAGAGAATGAACCATGACTCATTATCGAAGTTTAGTACACTGCGATAGGCTCCAAGATGGTAAGTGTTAAGTATGGAGGGGAAACAGAACGTTACCCTTGTGAGGGACCCCCTAGTAGTACCCCTTTTCCTTGGGGGTGACAACACAGGACTAGGGCACAAATGTTGTCCACCAAGGTAAAACAAGGAAACAAACATAACTTCTTGAACTTATGATCCATTATCCAACTTTAACTGATGATTCCCATTCACATGCCTAATATATTAAGTACAAAACCTCGTATGAAAAAAGGACTAACATACCTCATGGTGAAGTTGGCTTACCATATCCCATACAATGTGTGACTAGATGTGATGAGCTTGGTTGATCTAAAGTAGTTCCTTTAGGATGATGTGTGGGTGCACAGTCCAAAGCATGGGATTCCTGCCCATAAGTGTGCCATCATGACCATATATGTCAAAATCAAGCCCCCCAGTCCATTGTCCAAGGTCCTGAAGATGTGGGAGCCTGTACCTGAGTATATCAAGCCACCAGGTGACTCAATGCTCTGCATCACACATGCCATATCTTGCAATAAAGGTACAATGTCCTAGGTAAAAGTTTGGGGCATCCTTCATAGTACCATGTCAGGTGCATCCAAATCAAAACAAAGTATGAAATCAAGTAAAGCCAATGTTCATAAGATATACTAGTCCTTAGGTCATACAAGGTAAGTTGTTACTAGACATAAGCCACATCAAAAATTCACATTAAGTATCCCCTTCAAATCTTACATTAGCTCAAGTCTTTATGTAAGTTGGCAAGTTTGAGTATGGGAGGACCTTCATCGGACCTTATTAGGTGTGCCAACCAAAACAGTGAAAGAAAAGACCCAAGTAGAGGGATATGTCCCCGGGGAAGCAGGAAAGAAAAGAACCCCTCAAGAGTAAGTGTGATAGTGGTACATCTTGGGCTTACTTCATGGCTTATGGTGTCATTTAATCCATTTCTATGAGCGCCTTTGTGGAGGGTGCACTTGCTCTTGAGTTACCACTTTTTAAGCGCTATGTTTTTCCAAACCTCTTAATCTGCCTTTTTATTGTCCTCTTATCATATTTGCAAGTCCCCTTTATAAGGTTTCAAGCTATAGCATCACTGCCTTGGGACTAGGGTGAACATGGAAAGGGTGGAGCTCAAGTATGGACTGGATTTTAAGAGTCCTTTGTTATTTTCTCTTTCTTTCTTTAGCATTATTCTTTCTTTATTATTCTTTTGCTAGCAACTGCAATCAACCTCTGGGCCTTTAGCCCCTCTTCTCATGAGAGAATGAACCATGACTCATTACCGAAGTTTAGTACACTACAATAGGCTCCAAGATGGTAAGTGTTAAGTATGGAGGGGAAACGGAACATTACCCTTGTGCGTGACCCCTTAGTAGTACCCCTTTTCCTTGGGGGTGACAACACAAGACTAGGGCAAAAATGTTGGCCACCAAGGTAAAACAAGGAAACAAACATAACTTCTTGAGCTTATGATCCATTATCCAACTTCAACCAATGATTCCCATTCGCATGCCTAGTATATTAAGTACAACACCCCGTATGAAAAAAGGACTAACATACCTCATGGTGAAGTTGGCTTACCATCTCCCATACCATCTCCCATACAATGTGTGACTAAATGTGATGAGCTTGGCTGATCTAAAGTAGAAGAGGCAAATCTGAGGGGGGTTGTTGGGTTGCCATGGGTGGACATGTTGATCATCATCACCAATGGGATCATTGTCTTCATTGTGGGATATGAGACATGATCTCCTCTAGTTGCCCCTAGATTAGGGGGGTAACAACGCCTACACTCATCCGTGCAGCCGAGATATGAAGGAGTCAAGTCCACATCCTTGTACCTTTCCTTTGTAAGATATGTTTTGCAAAAGATTTCAATTTATCATTAATATTATTTAACCTTCTATGGGCATTTCCATATATATATCTTTGAATCATGATTTTCTTTCATATGGCTATAATCCTAAAACCTGATAAATTATACACAGCATCTAGAAGTATATAGAGAGAAGATAATACTATCTTACTTTAGGATGATGAAATCAACCTATGATATTAAGCCAAGGCCAAAAGTCCCATATGTCTTTTTGATTGAGTCAGTAAGACTTAGCCTCAAACATCACTCTACACTTTTATCACTCAAAACTGTCCCTTGAGTCAATTAGACTTAAGCCTCAAACATCACTCCACACTTTTATCACTCAAAACTGTCCCTTGAGTTAATTAGACTTAAGCCTCAAATGTCAGTCCAGGCTTTTATCACTCAAAACTGTCCCTTGGAAAAATTCCCAAGGGAAGTTGAATGGCCACTCAGAACAAGCATATCACTGTCACCTATGCCCTCCTCTCACTTCTAGATCAGTGTTTTTTTGACCTAATGGGTGTATCCCTAGAAAAACTCATAATTTAGAATTAAATTTGAAGGCACAGTATATGGGTATGTATTAGAATTTAATAATAGGTTCCATTATCAATTAAATAGCTCCACGTAAACAAAGGGGAGAAAGACATACCAAGAATATATAAATATATTACACTATGTAATCAAGGCATAACACACCAATGGATGATCTTGTAAGATACATAAAAATATATGATACGAACAATATCATTTAAGCCCATATTAATTAAACATAAGTCAACTACCCCTAAAACTCATGTCTATTCACATCCATCACTATTCAATGGTATTTATAATGTCATGATTGATTGTATCACACAACATTCAATATCATCAAATTATATATTTTATCTTTCGTGGATTATATCGCTTGGTCAATTTTCTTATAGTTTAATGATGATGGCTCCTCATGAGTGCCATTTGGTCAGTGTTGTCGAACNCGTCCCGAAACCGCGCTCCCCCACATGCTCCCGACCTCCCGAACCCCGCTCCCGACCTGTCCCCCGCGCTCCCTGCCTTTTCTCGAAGCACCATGCTCCCCCGCGCTCCTGAGCAACTCTTGGTCTGCTCCCGAGCCTACAGGACACGCTCCCGAGCCTCCCGGAACCACGCTCCTAGAGCGCTCTCGAACCCACGCAGGCGCTCCCCAAATTTGGCCCGAAAAAAGTTGGTTTTTTTTGTTTTGTTTTTATTTTTTGGCTTTGTGGGTGGGCCCTAGGGCATTTTTAGGGTTAGAGAGATGAGATAAAGCACAATCTCTCCCTCTTCTTCCTCATTGTTTCGTCTTTGAGTTGGAGTGGAGAGGGAAGGAGCTCTTGGTGTTGGCTTGGTGTTGGAGCAAAGTTGGAGAGCTTGAAGAGGATTTGTGAGAGCTTGGAGGAAACAACAAAGGGTTTCATCTACTTGCAAATCATTGGAGATTCATCAAAATAGGTATGCCCAATGTGTATTTTTGTTGAAATTTTGAATATTGTTCACAAAATGTCTTGTTTATTATTGTATTTTTGTCTTCTCCTACATTTT